>WSZQ02146898.1:0-39961 GCA_019419845.2 Weissflogia rhopalogaster
AGTTGTATTTAATTGGTTTCGAATGTTTATTATGCAGTAAAACAAAGATTATTTATTTATTAATGTATAAACAAATAGATTTGCAACCGCGGCCATATTATAAATTCGATTTTTATCTCGACAGCGTCGTAAAATTTGGCGCATCAATGCACGCCGCGTGTGTTAAAACCGGCGTTTGAAAAAGCTGAAAAGTGTTGGCCGAAAAACTAAGATGGCGCATTGTGGTTTGAGCGCGCTATCTGCCGCATTTATTGCGCAACATATCCGTTTTGTTGGGCAGCGAGCCCGTAAGTGCGCCACACTTGCACGATTATTTCGGGGCATTTCGATTTAAACCGTCACGCGCAACTGAAATCGTGACCGGCGAAGCGTCGGCGTCGAGGCCGGCGCATTTTTTCCCTATCTTGTTTGCAGGGGTCTCGGATGCGTTCACACCGAATTTATTTACCAAGTGGCAGAGCAAAGCCAAAGGTTTTGGCCTGCCTATTGATTGCCAATGGAAAAAATCGTTGTTTCCAACTCGCATTTATGAAAAGAGAACGTCGTAATTAATTACGTTACAAATAGAATTTCCTCTCTTTTCATCAACTCGGCGGCTTTGTTGATGTTGTCCACTAGTTGACGTTAACTAGTAGACAACATCAACAATGTTCATTAAATTAATTCAATCCTGTGTCGTATTATAAA
Organism: Weissflogia rhopalogaster; assembly: GCA_019419845.2. Taxonomy (NCBI): domain Eukaryota; kingdom Metazoa; phylum Arthropoda; class Insecta; order Coleoptera; family Staphylinidae; genus Weissflogia; species Weissflogia rhopalogaster. The sequence goes on from WSZQ02146898.1 coordinate 688, forward strand.
TGAAGACGATTTGTTTAAATGTCTTAATAATGTTGCGTGAATAGCGGGTGGGTATTTTTCTTCTATGAGCGCATTTTTCCTCGTAAATTATGCGACATTAATTAGACTTCGTCTCGCTAGGGGCTGCAAGGAAACCCTAAACGCATCCAACCAACGGAGCTGTTATTTTATGTATTCTTTAATCGATTTTCAGCGTTGCTGTAAGCGAAGAAGTCAAGTCTTCCTAATTTTTTAACGTTTATCGATTTCCAGAGTATATTGATAAAGTAAATTTGTTGGTAACTAGAGAGTAACGCGTAAATTTGTTTGATTTCAATTGGGCGTATCGATGATATCAGGAAATACTAACATTCTCGGCAGTTAGCTCGTTAGTATTCAATTTATTTGGATAGTTTGGATGATTTCGTCTTTAGACGGTGTTTTAGTGCGTATATTCTTCCTTTGGCAAAGGTATGCGCTACATTAGAGGCGGTGAGAATCTGTAGGATTATTGTTTAATGGAGGAGCGTTGTCGGTGTTTTCGGGAATGCTTTTAGCCGCATAAAAACCAGTCCGAATTGCGTTAATTCGTGCAGGCATACAAAAAGCTCAAGTTTTCTTCAAACACGTAAACCACGAAACCCTCCAAGTTATCCCTGGCATTCGGCGCGCGGAATTCAATTCGAAAAGTTCGTGCGCATTTTGATTTCGCGTCGCGCATTCCGTTGTCGTCGCATCTTCGCGAACGACCGGTCGAAATGAAAGAAATGCCGTTAATATTCGGATATTGCACTGTTTGCTCCTCGTACAGAGAACATGTGATTAGTATCTGGTTGTTGTCGCCATGCGCGCGTTTTCGTACGTCTCTCCTCAGGTAATACTCGCGTGCGTGCGCTGTTTAAATGCCTCGGCGTGACATCGCACCGTTGTCGGCAGAGAGCGAGGAGGTTCAGAGGTCGGCGTACACAAGCAACGAGAAAAATAACGATGAATACGTAATGTTGTACATGCGAAACGTTGACGACGCGTCTTCGCCGAGCCACACATTGGTATCAAGCGACTGAAATCAGCCAAAAACATTACGCGACTAACTTATTTTTAGATTCAATTTAACATATATTTTAACTATATTAAATATTAAGTTATCAACGTGAAACAAGTGACAAATTGATCCTCAGCTCTTCTACTTTGATATGATATGAAAATTATCTCAAAATGTGCTTGACAAGCTCTTCAATTATCGCGATTTAAAAGAATTTTTATGAAAACTTAGTTTTAAACTTCAATCGGAGGTTTTCACCCCTATCCGATCTGTAGGGTTGATGTCCCATATATCAAATTGTTCCTTATTTCATATATTTTAATGTGGTGTATTCAGTTTTCTGTTTTTTTTTTGTGGGAACTCTGATTTTGCCGTCTTTATTCTTGAAAACATTGTTTCCATCATTCGGTCGCGCGCCCCATTTTCTCGTTTTAATTTACAATTTAAAATATAATTTAAGCATATTAAATTTTAAGCAATCAACTTGAAACAAGTGACAAACCGTTCCGCAACTCTTCTACTTCAATACTAAATGAAAATTATCTTAATTCGTTCCTAATAAATCCTTCAATATCGCGTTTTAAAAGAAATTTCATGAAAACTTCGTTTTCAATTTCAATAGGAGTCTTTCACCCTTATCCGATATTAAATGTTCTGATTATTTTTGTCGAACTTTCGATATTGGCGATTTTATAATTGAAAACATAGTTTCACTCAAGCGCGCAAATGTTTTTGGCGGATTTCAGTCCACTGTGTGCCACACTGGATCGCATAGATTGACTATGTTTGTACATTGCACTAAAACCGAACCGGGTACCCGTGGCCTGTAAGGCGAGGATGCGCCGTATGTTGTGTACATTAAACGTCTCTTCATATTTATAAGTAACGGTTCACGCGCGCGACGTGACCCAGCGCCACAATGGCAACGAAAATATCTGCGCTTGTGGGTTAACACCACGTTCGTACATATACACAGATGCATGCGTGTATGGTACCACTTTCGGAGGTACCGTACCATGTATACGAGTATATACTATACCGAAAACACCGCCAGAAATCAATTAGCCGGCGCGCTGGAGGTCGCAACTTCGACACACTTTTACCGGAGAGCGTCTTCTAATCAGCCGATTTATCCATTAGCCGAAGATTGCAGCATCGTGCGAGACGGACGGTCCGAGGACGAGGCGGTCGATGGATGTTGTTGTGCGCGCTTCTTTTTGCCTCGCCAGAGCCAGAGCGCTGGCAATGCATTGAAGAAGCGTGAGAAACTCATACACTACATTTCTCGATGAGTTCGGCCCGGCGCTCGCCGTCTTCGGCTATTCCGTGCGGCTCTCGTGCACATTTGCGCGTATTTTCTACGAGTATGTATAATCGTGACGCGCTAAAAACTATCGTACATAGCCGGTATGTCCGCCTGTCCGTCACCTGCAAACTGCGCGCACAACAGGCGCCTAATATAGTGCTGCATCTTCGCCGATGCACCGTACTTTCCCGAACAGTTTCTGAAGCTGCCTTCACTGCGCCCGTTGTTTGTATCCATACTCGTACTTAAACTTAAGTGTACTCATCGCGCCGGCAGGTACACGCCGATGTAATTATCATCAAGTGCAACTCCGGGTATATTTGCACATTTCATAATGTAGATGTTTCCATACTTCATATCATACACTTGATGCACACTAGGCAAACGCCAGTGTAAATATGGGAATATGCAACTCGATAACATTAATTTAAGTCGGAATGAACGGGGTACCATCAGATGGTACCTTTCAATTTCACATTGTTTGCGCTACAAATTGTGAAAATTGAAATAGAAGACGGTAAATCGTCCGCCCTTAAACGGTCGTTTAGATGGCTTCCGTATTTCCTCTGTTTGAACGCAAAAAAAGAAACGCACCTCCGTCGTCTCAATTTACATTTCGCGTCCACCGTCTGCGACGGTCTTTCTTCGACGATGCATTGTGGCGAATTTACGACGCATTCCCGGTTGATATTTGTACACGAGCCCGCATTAATAATGCATGAAAAGTTTGTCGCGTAAAATGATACGCGCGAAGCGTTTGGTGCGCATTGCTGCACTGTCGACGATGCCTAATTGTGCGATAAAACAATTTTTACAGCATCGCTGACGTGCTGTGTGTGCGCCGATGTACATTCCCCTCGGAGCAACAGATGCGCTTCTTCAGGCGATCGCCGCATGTTTCGCGTTTCGTCTTGTTTAGATTTCGCGATGTTTTCGATCGGCGCAGATTGTGTGCTGGTGCGCGTTGGCGGCGTGTTGGCATATTGCAAAGTGAAAGCGATATTACACATTTGTTACAAAATATTTGCTATTTGCACCGCGCATCATCAAGAGGAGATTCGTTCCGCGCCGTCTGCGATTGGTTTATGGGTGCGTGCGCGCATGGATAGATTGCGCCATATGCGAAGAATGCTTTGGCAACTTTTGACGCGTCCACCTTGAGCTGAGCCGACTTTTACACCCACGCAATTCTTCATCACTTTTCGACGTTCCTTCTTTTCGGCGCTCCGATGCGCTTCTAATGATGCACTCATGTAAATTACACAAGACTACAAAGAATCGAAATAGACCTACCATTAAAAGCTAATTACACGCGCACACCCTCTTACTTTTATCTCGCTGTTTGATTATACCTCGACTTCAGTGAGAAAAAAAAAACACCGATGTGATTCTACCGGAAAGTCCAACTCCATGTTAATTTCTAAGTTTTACAATTACTGTTTAAAATCTTCAAAGTAAATATGTTTCTAATCATAGGTAAACAGTCTCATACATTTTCTGATTCATGTCCTTACTGATTTTATACATTTTTATACTTACTGATTTCATAAAATTTTGATTTTCGAAATAAAACCCACACCCGTTGAGCGACGCAACCTTCGACTTTCACATATATTGTGGGATATAATTGCGAGGTAGGCTAGGGTTTCGTGAGGTGATGCGCACACCTTTTTGCTTTGTCCACATTCTCAAAACTTCTTAGTCTCTTGTCCCTCATCCTCGCCAGCGACTATTGTGTACGCAATAATTGATACTTGCTAATTCCACGCACGTCGCGATGTGTTTGTCGCTGCGTTTACCTTGGTGATGAAGCATCGGCCGTGTCATAAATAAAAAAGGCGGATAGTTTATGCGTTCGCCAGGGCCTAGCTAGTAGGTAGGTGCGCAGCCGAAACGGAAAATATCTGTCCGGTTTCTCACGTACGATTTTCAACGGTGCCAGGAGGTGTGCGCGCGCGCTCATGGCCCGGAAACGTTTTGTTCGGTGGGCCCACAGGTCTTCGCGCATGGCCGGCTCTTGTGCAGAGTTGGTCATTTAGAAAACTAAACCTGCTAGTCACCACTCTTTGCACTCCTTTTTTTTGCCTCTCCACCCTCCCGACAAACATGTAATTTTCCTAAAAGAGTCTAATTACCTCGAGGCTCTCTTAAATGAATCTTTATATATTTTGGTACGCTGATTCTGATGATTCAGAAAGAGACTTCAATATGTGCATTATGTCTGGATCTTGTAATTACGCCTTTTGTATGCTGCATTCAATGATGGCATTTGAATTTCTATAGCTTTGCATTGTAAACTGCTTTTCTGATTTCAATGGATGTCACTAGAATGCAGCGTTTTTTCGGATATGTTGGTAGTAAACCCAATTGCTGCTGAGTCCCGAGAATCCTTCCGTAATTGCCACAGTCGTAGAAGTAGACGCTGAAGAAACGCTGCTTCATTGCTGCAATAATTACGAATTTATTCACGACGCTGTGAGAGTGCCGTCGAAGCGTTGACAATATTCGGCAGGAAATGAATGCCGCACAGTTCCTCCTCCTTGGGCGGGGTATGTGCAGGCATGTTGTTAGGGGAACAGTCGTATAGCGCTGGCAATTTAAATACATTCCATGTACACTCGACTTGCGCATAGAATTTAATATAAACCCTAACGACCCCATTGGCTTGTCAATTTTGGCGACATCAAAGGCATCGGGTCTCGCATAATCCTTTCCGTGTTCGACGTATTGTCGACCTTGTCGACACGACCCACAACCACCTCTTCGCCCCTCGTATATGGCCACACTATTCGGTTTTGATATTAAAATAGTCTGGATGGGTGGGTGGCAAAAGGAATACGCGTTACTGACTGCGGTTGGTATGCCGCCACAGGTCGCTGTAAAGAGACGTGGCGCTCTTAAAACATCGCCGCGTCGCATTACATCATCTGCATTGCTAATATATTTTAATTAAAATCTCCCCCTTTCATTAATTCATCTCTCGTCTCTTTGCAGGCCACACTTACAAGTGCATCGCAATACCTGTTTTCCGCGCTGGATGGAAGGGCGTTTTTGCGCTCGGCAACTGTCATCCTGCCGGCGGCATGGCCTGACTCCTGCGTGTCGAAGCCGGTCGTATCCGGTTCCGGTGAGGTCTCGGACATCACCATCCAGCCTACGGGACCAGCACGCGGCCGCCTCTACACGCAACAATCGTCCGGCTGCGGGCAGCGCGGTGATCAAATCTATCTTGGCTTCGAGGGCTTAGAACGACGTGATGACACCTTGGGTAAGTTTTTACAACTTATTTGCAACGATACATCGGAATACATCTATGAAACGACTAATATCTAACGTACATTGTTTTTGCAGCTCGTTCGTTGATCAAAGAATTTGCGATGTACCGTTATGGAGTATTCGAGGAACAGGGTTACTTCGACGATCCGATCTACCCGATGTGCTACCACGACGACGTTTCACAATCGGTGAAAATTACGGGCTGCTCCGACCTTCCCATCTCCGACGAAGGGTAAGTTATGCGGGACCCATGCATAGATTTTCTCCAAATGCTCATGTGATGTTTTTTTGTCCCCACAGAATTTGCTCTGGAGCGACGACTGACTTCAACGTGACCAAAATGGTGGATGATAAGGCGCGCAGTTCTGTCATGTTCGGTGCCGAGGCACCATCCGTTTCAATGTTTTGCGACGAAGGCAATCACGATCGCTACGCACCCACCAAGCACAATTCGATTTGCGAGAGGAAGAGCACCTTTGAGGTGATCATAAAACATCCCGACTTCGCCGTGAGCGGTTCCGGCAGCAGTCATCAAAACAGCCAGATACAGAACACGATGCCACGGATTACGTTCAAGAAACAAAATACGACTCGGCTGGTCATCGTCGTCGAGAACACTAAGGAGATGCTTATCCGCGAGTCGTGGAAGTACCTGCGCATTTCCATCCGTAAAATGGTGCTGTTTGACCTGCCTGAGGACGCGAACGTGGAGATCGGCATGGTGGCCACCAACGAAACCGGCTCTGTGAAACTGCTCAGCATATTGCCGATGAAAGGTAAGCGTCAGGATAGTCGGGACCAACTGTCGGCGGCCATACCGTACGCTCCTGGCGATTCCACTCAATCGCCGTGCTTGCATTGTGCGCTCAAGGAGGCGATCGAAATGCTCAACGAGCGCACTAAGGCGGCGGGGCCGGCTAATAACGTCATTATTGTCATCGCTCCCGGCATGAACCGCAACGCAAACATCGAGACTTTGATGAAGGAGGCCCGGAAGTCCAAAGTGAAAATGGCCACCATCAACTACCCGGAGATTACGCGCGTGCAGAGTTTGGACATTTTGGCGGAAGGTACCGGCGGCGAGGCATACACGGTGGCGGAGAAGAAAGTGAACGTCGTTACGAGCGTGCTGACCACCTACTTTCAGTTGTCCAATGTTCTCTACAGCATTATGCAGAAGTACGTCACCACCGGTAATCTGCCGATCGAAATTCATCGTAGGGAAATTCGCAACGATGGTCGCAACTCCATCACGGGTAGCTTTATGCTGGATGCGAATATGGGCGAACCAGCAAATTTGTTGCTCTACACACACGACGTTGATTCCCCATTAATCAAGTCCCTCTCGTTAACCAGTCCCAGTCAGGAAGTTTTTACACATCGTAGAGACATTCTAGCATCCGTGAAGATAATCAGCTTGAAAACCAATATTTCCGAGTCTGGCACGTGGACCTACACAATTGAGCCCTTTGTCGGCAATCCACAACCGCACTACTTGCAGGTAATGGCAACACCGAAAACTAGATCCGCGCAGGTGGTACGTGGAAGGTTTTGGATCAAGCGTAGTTCACCTCATGCACCACTCACTTTATACGCCGAAGTTAAACGCGGAGATTATCCTGTTATGGGTGCCAAGATTGAAGTTCTTGTTACTAAAACCGAAACAAATGGAACTGTTATTTATAAAGAGACCCTCGAACTTTTGGATACGGGCAGTGGAGATCCAGATATTACTAAGGGTGATGGCGTTTACTCAAGATACTTTAGCGCTGCTGCTGGTGGTCCTGGTACTTACAATTTCGAAGTAACCGCTTCGGATAACGGTCATACTGCCTACAGTTGGACAAATGACGCCGCAAACAAAATTGGTAAGTTCGAACACATTTTAAACACGTTACCAGAGTTTCCTAATTGTTATTTTTAAATTTAGGCGATACTCAATGCTGTGGTAGCCGTATCCGTACACCAAATGTAGAGCCAATCAATCCATTCCAACGGGTTCTGCCTGCACGCACCGTGGAAATCACCAGCGAAGACATCGACAACGAAATGCCTGTGGGTCGCATTGGGGATCTGAAGGTGGAAGTGAAAGTTGAAGATATGAAAGCTCTTCTCTCCTGGACTTCGCCGGATATGGGAGGCCACAATGTTGCACGCTACGAGATCAAATACGCGCCAAGCGTACAAGAAATTGTGGACAAATTTGACACCAATACGATTGCGTGGGAGGGCCGAAACGTACCATTCCCTCTTTCTACCGGTTCAGAAACTACGTTTACAATTGACATGTCTCAAGAGCGAGACCTACTGGACAAACCGTTGTTCTTTGCTATTCGAGCCTATGCCCAAATCTCATCGGATTCCAAACCAGGTCCAGTTTCCAATTGGGTACGTGTATTGGTACCTTCACCCCCACCGCCACCTACTGTTGCTCCCACCTATACAACGAACGATTCTTCTTGGCCATTCCTAGTAAACCAAGGGGGCAGTGATAATTTGAGTCCCAGTGTGGCGAAGACCATGAGCCTAGGTTTGGAAATCATACTTCCAATTGTCATTGGCATTCTTTTCCTGATCGTTCTCTTGTCACTATACTGCTACTTCTGCGTGTTGAAGAATAGAAGGAACGGTGGACACAAGACGAGCAAGTCGAACCAGATCAAGACGGATAAACTGAATTCCACTATTACTATTGTACCGTCGTCCCCACTCAACATGCCTCAAAGTCCACAGCAGGATACCTATCAAGCAGAATACCCTGCACATCATACAGTTGGCGTGCCTGTGAGCAACTATGGATACGAGGATGAGCCTAAGAAGCGGTACTCTCTGGTCCACCAGCAGGAACAACAATTGATCGACGAACTCAAGCAGCAACAAATGCAACACGACCAAATGAATTCGCCCAACAACAACTACGGTGGACTGAGCGTCATTTCCAACAACACTCTGCAGCGCAGCGGTGGTCATACGTTGAGTCCCTACAACTCCTGGAGCGCCAGCCAGCTGTTACACGAACACGAGCGGCGGCACAGTCCAATGGAGAATATGATACAAGACGAGCAACTGCAGCATCAGGACGCCATGTCTCAGTTGGATCATATGTCAATTTCTGGCCAAAATCCGGAACACATGCAGACTCTGAACCAGGTACCGGAGCACTACGTGCAGGGTCAGTACCCACCACCAGTGCCACCACTTCCGGCCTTCAATGCCAACGGATATCCGGTGAATTACAACATTTACGGCGTCCACCAGCCCATCCAGGCATCCAGTCAACAGGCTGGCCATCAGATTTATCAATCAATGCAACGGAATGAAACGTTAGTGCCTTTCAACCCAAGTCTACAGGGATCAATGAGTTCGGTAAATAGCGGCGAGAAGAAACGTCGGAACGTTACGATGGTTTAACATTACGTTTACATTGATAAAATCTGTACAAAAAAGAGCGAGACATTTTCGACATACGTGTAATCTAGGCTACGGTTTTTGATTTTTGACGTTACATACATTTATAACTTATACCTTCAGTGAAGTGAATTTTTTGTTTATCGTTCTCACAGAGTGTTTGCATTTATTGGGTATATCTATAAAATCTAGATGTAGGGAGAACTAGTCATTAACACATAACAATTAATTGCGCCAGTACTACTAAATTTCTTACGATATAAGAAAGAAGCCAATCATTTTTGTACTTTTTTATATGCATCGATTAACATATTGTAAGACTGATCTCGCATTAATTTAAAACAATTTCAAGTTGTAGGTGTTAGAAAATCCTAAGTATATAAAATACGATATTATTGCAGAATAGTATATAAGTTGTAATTAGGTAATTTCTGTATTAAGTCTCAATTGAATATTGTTTGTTTATTATATTTCATTAATCTGTAAATACTTTTTCCTATACTAAGAACATTGAAATAAGAGTTAAATGAATCGTAATAACCTGACTGCATCAATTAATGATTTGATTTTTTTTAATGTCAAAACTTCATCAACTTTCAGAATATTATTTATAAATTTACAGGATACCGGATTACTTTTTTCGAATGAACGCACTTATTCTGTTCACGTCAGGAAAGCGTTGTTATTTGTATTAATTGAGCAGGAAATATAAATTTCCAAAGAGTTTTTTGAAATTTTTAATAATTCTCAAATTTAAAACGTTGAATGTTCAATTTATTGCTATCAGAGCCATCTAGTAGTTAACGACGGAACTTAGAGATATTGGTATTTCAGTATCTGCATGAGCTTTGTAAATTTGTCTCTCTGCGATAGATGGCGCTGCGCGTTGGAAAAAATTGACTAAAATTAATTATAAGAAGCATATATAAAATTAAATAGCAACAAAATATAATTATTACTTCTTACGAGAAATGTATTCGCAGTTTCTTGCTTAGCAAATAAAGGTAATCAAATTTCGTGACCCAAACTGAAAGACGAACCATCGCTCCTTTGTTTGAGGTAATCCACCACCCGGCAAATCTAAATAAAATAAGGGCGCTTATTAATAATTTTAAAGATATTCTATTTTAAAGAAAATAATTACATTTATAGAATATTTTCGTCCTTTCTCATTTAAAATGATGACTGGAAATTATCCTAGAATAAACAAATATTGCCTATGATTAAAGGTATGCATAAATATATCGAATGCAACTCTAACCTATATAAACAGCACCTTTGAGAATTTAAACACAAACCTTCAAAATGAAACTGGTAAGTATTATTAACAATCTGGCCTAGCTAAACAAATACTAAAGATATTACGTATTTTAGTACTGTTTGGGTAACGACTCCAACAAACCTTGCCATTTGCTAACATTCAATGGCATCACGATTATGTTGGATTGTGGATTATCCCTTCAATCAGTGCTTAATTTTCTGCCTGTCTCCTGCGTGCCCTCCAATCGCCTCCTGAATCTGCCTTCGTGGATGCCACCGGATCTTAGTGACCCAGACCTGGAAGGAGTACGTTAAATATTTCAGATTCTTCCAATTTTTAAGTAAATTATCCTTTCAAACTAAGATTTTGCAAACAAAACAATTTCTAGGAGTTGAAAGAGAACTATGACAGAGTGTTCGTTGACTCACCTCCCGAATTCTGTCCACCGTTGGACAAATTGTTTGACTTCTCACAAGTAGATGTGATTCTAATCTCCAATTATCTGTGTATGATGGCACTCCCTTTCATCACAGAAGGTACTGGTTTTCAGGGAAGGGTCTATGCTACGGAGCCTACCTTACAAATTGGAAAGTAAGCACTAAATCGAAATGATAATCGTTTTTCTGTAACAAATTCTAAATATATTTAAGGCTACTTCTAGAGGAATTAGTTCTCAACATAGAAAATAGCCCAAAGGCAGGTTTCGCCTATCAATGGAAGAACTTTGTCCATCAATTACCATATCCTCTGAGTGACTCCTTCAAGCCAAAGTCATGGAAACAGATCTATAGCATGAGTACAATGAATGCCAGTTTGTCTCATATACAAATGGTCGGCTACAATGAGAAAATAGTCAGTTTTATTACATTTAATATAATACGTTACTTGAAATGAATGCTAATACGTTACTTGAATTATGTTGGATGTTTTAGGATGTTTACGGTGCTTTGCAAGTGATTCCTGCGAGTTCCGGCTTCTGCCTAGGTTCCTGCAACTGGGTGATATCCTCAGACTACGAGAAAATCGTCTATTTGAGTGGTTCAAGCACGCTGACCACACATCCTAGACCTATGGATCACAACAGTTTGAAAAATGCTGATATTCTTATTATGACTGATTTAACGCAAACGCCGATTAGCAATCCTGACTCAATGCTTGGTGTACTCTGTGTTGCTGTCGGTAAGTAACTGCTTTTATAACTATTTAACTCATAACATATACAAACCAAAAATCTTGTATAGGTCTTACATTACGTGGTGGTGGTAATGTGTTGATTCCTTGTTATCCGACTGGAGTAGTGTACGATCTCTTCGAGTGTCTCTCGTTGAAAATGAGCGATCTGGGTGTTGCCAACTGTCCAATGTTCTTCATTTCGCCGGTGGCCGACACGTCGCTTGCGTATTCCAACATCCTGGCCGAATGGTTGTCTTCGGTAAAGCAGAACCGAGTATATGTGGCTGACGATCCATTCCCTCATGCGATGTTACTGAAGAATACTAAATTGAAGCACTTCAAACATATTCATTCGGAGGGTTTCAGTACTGATTTCCAGGAGGTAAGACAATTTCGTTTCAATTTTTGGAAAAAGCACCGTTTGAAAAATTGCATTTTCCGGCAAATCTAAAAAAGGTAACAATATTTTCTCGACGTGAATAGAGAGTGGAAGAACTGCTCTTTTAAACGAGATCATTCATAATACTACAAAACTGGTGCTACATCTCTTCAAAGTTTAAGAAATTTCAAATATTTAAAAAAACTCACTTGAAAATTGCATTTTTCTGCTAAACTAATCAATGCATTATCGTGATAAACTAGCCAAGATACCAACATTTCCTCGACATGTAAATAGAGAGGAAGAGTTTTTCTTTTGAAAAGTTAATTCAAAATCATGTATAATTTTTAATAACAGCGGTACAGCTCGTCACATTTGAAGAAATGTCGACATTTTCAAAATCCCTTTTTGAAAAAAGTAATTCATATAATTACATTTCCTCGAGGTGAAAGAAGAGAGGAAGAATTGTTTTTCCAAAGAGATAATTCACAACCCTGTATAACTTCCATTAAAAGCGGTATAGCTCTTCAAAGTTGAGGAACTCTGAAATTTTAGTTGTCTCCTTGATTTCTCTTCTACAGCCGTGTGTCGTGTTCTGTGGCCATCCTAGTCTACGTTGTGGAGATGTCGTCCAATTCATTGAGATGTGGGGCAGTAATCCTCGCAACTGCATCGTCTTCACAGGTACCTAATTAATTAATCACAATTACCATTTGTTAATATTCCATTTTTAAACTTTAGAACCAGATTTTGATTATATCGATGCGCTTGCCCCATACCAACCACTCCAGATGAAAGTCGCGCACTGTGCCATCGATACATCGCTCAACTTTACGCAGGCCAACAAGTTAATCAAAGAATTGAAACCAACAACACTGGTGATACCCGAATGTTACACACTACCGCCAACAAACGCGCCTAATCTTACAGAACTTGTCATTGAAAACTCCCCGGAACGTACATTAATCCCATACAAATGGGGCGAGGTATAATTTACATTATCTCCAATTATCCTATAATAACTAACATTATTTCAATTACTAAAATTACTTGTTTGAAGGTGATCAATCTACCACTGAAAAGAAAACAAAATGTTGTCAACGTTGCTAGTGATCTCGGCGGTCAGATTGTCCTCACCGAGGTGAATTCGGACACGGCGATTTCCACAGTCACCGGAAAGTTCAGCGTCAAAGATAATACGTACAATCTGACTGATTTCGATGCAACAAGCGACAACAAACTGCAGACAAACGTGCGCTACGAATTCGGCTCGATAAATATTCAAGAGTTTGTTACGTTACTCTCAAAAGAAGGGATCTACGATACAAAAATTGATCAGAATGTTAAAGAGGCGACTATACACTTGGTAATTGGAAATTTAAAAACTGTAAATCAAAAAACAAAAACTCTACATCTAAAAAACATAACTAATCTAAAAAACAAAAATATTACTGAATGTCGTATTTTTTACAGGCGGAATTGGATGTTCTTGTGACAATAAACAGTGAATCTACTCATCTTATCTGCAACAATAACGACGAGAATCTTCGCAGTAAATTACGCGCATTGCTTATGCAGTGTCTGACAACATTTTAAGAATTTTTATACAATAAACTTATTTTTTCTAAACATATCCGATTATCTACATTTTCTCCAAATTTATATACGCACTAAAAGCAGTTAAGCACTAGAAACAGTTAACTGTTGATTACGACATAACGGTATGTATTGGTTTTATTCGGAAACATTATAATCTGAAATAGTTAACACCGTCATTCGTTAGTTGTTTTTTTTTACAGAATATTTGGTTGTTTCGCTGGAGAATTGGCGAAACAACTAGCACAAAGTGCATCCCTCCTCTCCACGTTCCCGGCTCCTTATACAATACAATATTATCAAATTACATAATTTACCCGTTGACTGCTTCCGTCGTCTTTTTGTTTATACGTAATGCGTACGATTCCACGTGCAGCGACGCTTCGATGACGGTATGCACGTACAATTGGAAAAAACGGAGTTCTAGATAATTTCATAAACAAACGTTCCGCGCGCACGACGGACACACGACATCCCGAAAAAAAACAGGAAGGGAAAAATGTATGAAATCGTCACTTACGATGCGATTTTTGCGCGTTCGTCATCGAATTCGCGTGCAACCGACTAGCGCCGCCGCGAAATTAGAACCAGTAGAAACATTTAAATGCAAGTAGAAACGCATCATATGTATGTAAAGTGTGTTTGGGTATGTCGGTTGGGGTGTTAGTGGATGTCGTTGTATGTGTGTGTGTGTGTGTGTGTGTGTCTTTAGAGGATGCGCTCGTAGAACAGCAGGTAGGCGTTGGCGTTCAGCACGCGGTCCTCGCTGACGACGCCGGCGCTCGAGTCGCTCACGTAAAACCACTTGTAGCTATCGATCTTGGCGTCGTCGATGTTCTTGTTGACCATGTCGCGCGCGTTGCGCGGCAGGAAGTGCCAGCGGTAGTTGTCGGCGGGGAGCTTGGTGCGCACCTTGATGTAGGCGATGTAGTGCCCGCTGCTGAACGAACCGCTGTGCTCGACGAGGCCATACAGCGAGTACAGCACCTTCTTCTGGTCAGCGTCGAAAGTCGGCAGTTGGAGCGCGCGCTTGGAACAGAACGGCGCGATGTCCAACAGCATCGGGAACTTGACGGCCTTGGTTATCTTGGACGGACGGAAGTGGCACACCTGCAAATATCGAAAACATATTGATACTTATCGAAAAATATCTAAATTACTAAACCGAAATGGTAAACTTACTTGAAATCGCTTCAGGTGTAAAATGAGAACAGCAGGTGGATTGTAAATCAGCAATTGTTTCGTAGCATTCGTAAGTACGGGCTTCTTATCCTGGCCTGAACTACGTTTGGTGCACAAGTCACAGCGTACTTTATTGTTACCCGTCATCAATTCGGAGGAAGTGAATTGATACAAGCACGACTGCACAGAACACTCGCCCTCCTCGATCATTGGAATTGAAATGGTCCCAGTGTATTTACCAACTTCATCGCCATCACCTTCATCGTCATCATCCATCTACAAATGGAATTATTAACTTTTTCACAGCAATGATCACAGCAATTTATACCTCTTCATCCACATCGTCTCCGTCCATAGCATCTTGCTCTTCATCTGAAGCAGGAGCACCACCGTACGCACCATCCGGTTGCTGCTTATCGGTTTCAATGGATAATTTTTCTAGGTCTACCTTCAGGTCTTCGTTTTTTATCTCGACGAAGGCTAAACGACTTTCTGGACGTTCAAATTCATCGTTACCCCTTGATATTTGTAGAAATTGATTTGATTTAGTAAAAATTATTACAATACCGAAAAAATATGCGTAGTAATAATAAAATAAATTACCCTTCAACCGGTGAATTAAGACCACAGGAAGGACTTCCAAGGTCAATATTAGTCTCGCTGCTCTCAGGGCTGGTGACAGGACTATCTGGTGTGAACGGAGAGGCGCTGAGCATGCCGGCGACGGGGCTCGCCGCGTTCTCGTTAACGGCGCCTTCAGGGAACGCATTATCCGGACTGTTTTTGTCGGAATTATAACCGGACTCCGTGCCCTTATTATTGGTGACCTCCTCGGGGGTGCGCGAGTTCGCCGAATCCTCCACATTATCCTCGACGTCGGCGTCCGACTGGCTGTCTGACTTGCCGTTGGATTCGGTGCGCTCTTCCATCGGCGCATCCTCACGGTCGGCTTCAGCCGCCAGTTCCGCATGACGGCGTGCCACCGCCGGATGCTGACCGCCGCCGTGGTGCGCCCGACGCGCCTTCTTCATAAGCCGGCGCTCCTTCTTCGCCTGATGCTTGGACGACTTGCCATCATCGCCGCCGTCGTCAGCCTTGCGCCGCAACACTGGCGGCCGCTGGTTTTCAGCGATCGGTAGGCTCAGGTCGAGGAAGTTCTCCTCGCGATGCGACGTGTGGCCGCAGTCCTCGCACTTGAGCGTCGACACGAGCACGCCGCGAAACACCTGCTCGGTGGGCAGCAGCTCGGACGCCTGACAGCCGTAGTGGCGCACGACGGCGCGCTGCTCGCCTTCAACGGTAGCCGGGTTCGTCTTCGTCGTGAAGCCGAGGTACTTGAGGATGACGCTCTGGTAACGACGCAGGTCCTCCTCACGCACGCCGTCCAGCAGGTGGCGCAGCAACTCGTGCGAGTCATGCTGCTGGCCGCCGCCGAACATCGTCATGCGTTGCGTCAGGCAGTTAAAGAGCGCGAACGGATTGAACGTGTCCTGCTGGCCGCTCTGCAATTCGCTAAGGGTATTCGCTAGATTACGTGTTAGAGGTTTCCATTCTTCAAGAATACCTAGGGCATATCAAAACAAGTCATGTATCAATAAATAATAGTTCAATTCTTTTCACAATTTGTATTTTTGATAATACGAACTGTGATTACAAAAAGTATAATAGTATTTAAAAAGTATAAAAGTATCGATACTTCAATGTTATTGTTGTGACAAGTATCAATAATAAAAAGGAAGAGTTTGTGCACTGAATGCTGGTCTCACCAAATCTGTCTCACATTTAAAAAATCATATCACATGAAATTGACTTTGAAATAGAATAATCAAAAATTGAAACAAACATGCATAAGAGTGATGATTATTTCCACATGCATCGATAAATTACAAAATATTAATGCATTGATTAAGTTTCAATCAATTAACTTTAGATAATGTGGTTGCAATAATTAGTAATTCGATTTCCCACGAGTTTTATCAAAGAATAAATAATTTGATGACTATAACTACTGATTAGATTAAAAATAATAGACGAAATGGAGTGAGATTGATTACCCTTAAGTGGATCCAAATGCACCGATTTTTTGTTCTTTCCATCGATTACTACTTTGCCCCCAGGTAGTACAAATGTCTGGCCAGACACAGAAGTCTCTTGCAGGAGTTGAAGCAGGTAGGGCGTTTGCCCAAGGCATTGCATCACGGAATTGAAAAAGCAGGTATTGCCTAGGTTTCGCAGTCCTCTGGCGACGAACTCGCCTTTGGTTTTGGAGACAATCGTCAAGGGTAAATTCGCTTCCATGATATCCCCCTAGAAATGTTTTTAAAAATTATTTTTGAAGAAATAAGAATAATAAAAACAAGCAAGAAGAATAAAAAAATAATGATTTTAAGAAGGAAAAAGTAGAGTGTTGGTGGAAGGTATATTACTTACGCTCATTACGTTCGTGGATGGAATGAGTGCCTTGGGGTTTTTGGCAGCGGCGAACTTTTTGATGTACTCAACGCACTCGTGCAGCTTCTTCTTGCCGGTGACTTCGTTGTCGCAGTGGTAGCACCAGACGCTCCATTTGCTCGTGTTCAGGCAGATGCTGTGAGAGTCAGAGCGCGGCGTCGAGAAGTGGTGCAGGGCGTGCTTGTTCTTGTAGCGGCCGCACGCCTGATGCCCACACTTCAGGCACATCCACAGCGAGTCATCCTCGGAGGCAGCGAAGTCGAGTACCTCTTCAGCACCGCCGCTGGCGTTGTCCGTGCTGGACGACGCCGTCGTCGCGCTGCCGACGGCGGCCACTTTGCACTGCTCGCACTCGGTGCAGAGGCCGGCGCTCTTCTGCAGCGCCTTCTTCACGCTGTTGATGTCGACCGATTTGTTGATGTGCGTGCAGCCGGTGGCGAAGGCATTGCGCGTGTCATCGGAGCTGTCCGAGGAATCATCAGAGCGGGCAACGCCGCCGCCGCCTCCACCACCACCGCCGCCACCTCCGCCCCCGTTGGCCGGATCACCCTGTCGCTTTTTCTTCGCCATCGCGCTGATCGTCTCGGGTGCTTTCCGTTTGCGCTGAATCGGAGAGGAGAATGAGCTGAATGCTGGGCGAAACGTGCACGTCTCAGCATTAACCTACGAGCGGCACGCGTGTGCACCACGTTCGTGTAACGACGTTGACTTGGTGGTGCACCAGGTGCCTGATCGGCAGGCAGGCAGGCAAACAGGCAAACAGGCAAGTAGACACTCGGTGAATCAGGTAAAAAATAATAATTAAGGCAACCTGTGCTGGGCTGTTTCGAGCACGCGCCTTCGACACCGGATTGCGTGGTGTATGCCTTTTTTCCTGCTGCCGCCTTCGCCGTCGTGCGATGCACACGTACACACCGTCAACGTGCAGTCGGCCGACACACGCTGGTGGCCACCGCCAACATACACCACGCCGTAACGCAGGACGAGCGCTATTTTAATTCAAAACGCGTCCGGCTGCCGTGTGGTTGCGTGCAGGCAGTGCGCTTTTTTTCGCCTCAGTCGTTGGTATCGCGAGATGGACGGCTCGTGCAGCGACGTTCTACGCGCGCGGTGCGATGCGAAACTGAGCGAATAGAACTACTACAAGGCACCTCAGCTTCGTGCACATCCGTCAATCTTGTACAATACAAAAAACCCCACCACCAACAACGCATTCGCCCTCCTCGCGATCGCACAAACCCCGCGACGAATTCAAAATTCAAACAAATCAAATCGAAACGAATATGAACGAATCTAAACAAATACTTACCCCGAGACACCAGAAAGCAACCAGAATCAATTCGACTGGCGTTAACGTGTGCGCACCGTTCGACTTGTTTTTGTCATCTGACATTATTTACGCGCACCGCGATTTATGTATCAAAATCTCTAGTCAGCCTACATGCGAAACACGTGTGCGTCCATTGTTGGTTTTTTTTTCTCTGCGTGAATCGATCTCGTTCGTGTTAAAATGTGCACTTACGAGCCAGTATCTGGACGTCATCAACTGCCTTTTTGCACCGGACGCACCACGAGGAAAACGGCTGTCTTCTGCAGCTGCGCGCCTATACTCGATTATACACCAATCACAAACCGTTGTTTAATCGAATTTGTTTGATTATTGCACTGCGCCTTGGGTTGCGTTCCGCGCAATCATCTTAATTGTCACCAGGCAGCTCTGATTACACTAACATATCACCCAGCACCTGCCTGCCTGCTTGCCCTCTTCGTAAGTTTGTTTAGCCTTTGGCATACCTATCAACATTCTCACATTATATGCTTTAGATCACATTTGTATTTACAGCCACTTGCTTTTCTTATCATTGTTTGTATGAATGCGCATCAAAGATTTTTTTGCAATTGCTTTTGTTCTCCTGTTTCAAGACAGTTTATACATTTAAGAAAATGCGAAGAATTTTAGTTACGTTATCGCATATCTTCACGAAGATCAGCTTCGATCTTATTTACATTTATTTTCTATTTTCAAAAAAGAAAAGTTTGAAAAAAAAAGTAAGAAAAGTTAAGAGTACCTATCAGGGGCACAGACACCTAGCGGTAGAATCATGCATCAAACACAAAAATCGAAGTTAGTTCACAAATTCAAACGAGGTTTGCGTGACTTATATAATGCAAAATAACCTGTAAGACACGAAACCTGTCTGACGTGGAAACGTAACGAAATATTTGTCATTTATGTCTAGTGGGGCGAGGATCCTATAATCTTGAAATTTCCTTTTTGTCGATTTTAACGCAAAGAGTGATGATAAAAACAAGTTTTTCGCATTTTACACAACACACGAACGTACAACTGCAAACTTGTACATATGCTTACAAACTTATGCACACACATCTACACCCATCTTCAAACATAAATAACTATTCCTTCCCGATTCACACACACACACACACATACAATTTTAATTTTTCATTTTAGTTCCACTTTGTCTTACCACTGTAGTGGCTTTGGCTGTGATAGTTACTCTTAGAATTCTATCGAAATTGACAAGAATCATCAAGTGTTAATTTAGTTGCCTATAATCCCGAAAAACATCCACTCCTAAGTGTTTTATACATGTGTGTGATGCGCAGCACAAATACGATGAGTACGTCTATCACGGTGGTCTATCAGCTGATGAGTACGTGCAGCTGATAAGTTTATGTGGATTTCCGCCGGCTTTCCGGTGACCGTGAATCATACGTAACACGCATTTGCCTCACAATCGTCGTAAAGAAACAGAAAAGTGTAATTGCCACCATGGATATCGCCGCGGTACCGAACTTTCCGCAGAAAGTAAGTGAGCCCATACAAACCGCACAAACACCTCTCGCATCGAATGTCACCGCCAATCAATCATAACACCATCAAACTGAAATCTCCAACTTACAGGTTGTCTTCTTCACACACTTCATCTTCATCGCCCTGAGTGCGATGGGCCATTGGGCCACCAATGGATATCTCTTCTATAATGCTATTCTGATTGTGCTCATTCTTTGGTCGATGCACAACACACAATCAGCGGAACCTATACAACTGGCATGTATCCAATTGCAATTACGGCGCGTATGCACAGAAATAATAAACTATTTTGCTCGTAGGCATTCCTCGTGAACATCACTGCAATAGTTTTGGATATATTCTATCTTGCATTTTGCTACCCCAATAGTTACGGTAAATTAATGTTGTAGATGTTTGTTACGCACATACATAATTTTACACAGGCACCCACAAACACACACACACACTTTTACATATACATGCAGCCGTTTACACATCCCCATACACATCTACACCAACCTATACACACACACTTATAAATATACACATACAAACACATACAAACACACACACACACACACACACTTATAAATATACACATACAAACACACACACATATAAATATACATACACACAAACACACACACACTTATAAATATACATACACACACTTATAAATATACACATACAAACACACACACACACACTTATAAATATACACATACAAACACACACACTTATAAATATACACATACAAATACACACACTCACTTATATACACATACAAATACACACACACACACACTTATAAATATACACATACAAACACACACACACACACTTATAAATATACACATACAAACACACACACACACACACTTATAAATATCCACATACAAACACACACACACACACACCTATAAATATACACATACAAACACACACACACACACACACTTAGATATATACACATGCAAACACATGAGTTTTTAGAGTACTTTCAAAGCTATTTTTCCTAGAAGGCGCTGCAGAGCGATTTTCGGCAGCTTTGGCCATTCTACACCTAGTAGTACGTCCATTCACGACGATTTACATGCTGAAGATGTTACGAGAACGCGGCGACGAACCAAGTATAACCAAAAGTGGACTCCATTTTTTCTTCTTCTAAAATTGTGGATTTTGTTTAGATTTTATTAGCGGTTTTCTGCCCCAAACGGCACCGAGGGCAACGAGTTATGAGGATATAGACCGTGGTCATCCTTCGCAGGCACCAAATCCCCCGCACGGCTACGATTTCTCGAACGTGCAACAAATCTAATACTCTGATTTTTGCAGCTGGAATTCACATACTTGTGTACTTGTGCCTACTGATCTGATCACTTGTTTAACCCCCACCACACGGAGTGCAATAACGCATGAAAATACACTGTTAACACAGCGAGACGCGTAAAACGCGCCGATATTTTTTCGCGTAATTTTTAGTCTCTAAACCATTGTAATACGGATACTTATTATATGTAAATATTTGTCTATTGAGATGTTAATGAATAAAACGTAGTATAACTAAGCTTACCGGAAAGCACACGAGCAGGATATGTTTTGGAGGAGCGTTTCTGGATGAGTGTGACGGGCACTGATAAATTTTGAGAAGTATTTGACAATGACAATTGTCATTTGGTGGAATTATTTGCCAATTTACGCATAATCGGGGTAGTACACCGCCATCTAACACGTTAAATGAATTAGTTTCTACGTTTTAAACTATTAACATAGATTTCTTATATTGTTAAAATAGGAAAAAAGGTATAAACGAAAGTAAAAATGTCCAAAATGTGCCAATTTTGCAGACAATACACAATTAGCCGGCGGTAATACAACGGATGTGAAGTCCATATCGATAATTCAAATTCCCGCGGCTAAAAAAATTGCGGCGAACGCAGCGCCCCCTTCTAGGAGTTTGTTGATCAGTGAACGACATCTCCCGTAAAGCTTGAAACTCTCTTCATTCCTCTATGGTTTTATTACTACTCTCAACCACAACTCTCAACAGATTTGAGTTGAATGTACTGTTGTGAATTCGGTCTCGTGCAAGATTATGCATATCTATTAAAATAACCAAGCAAATTAGTCGAAATTACAATGGATAACGAAAGTTCAGTGGTGTGTTCCATAACCCTTGAATGGGCGAATAACCAAGGTGCGATCGCTCGAAAAGCAACGTACAAAAAAGGCACGCTGCGCCTTTGTCGCAACGAATTTCGGCAAATGATTCTCGAAATAACGCCGGAGAAGCTCGCCGCCGTCAAGTTCCCTTTGAAGAACATGTCCGTTCATAATAAATTCATGAGCGAAGGGAAAACATCGATGAAATTCCAAGATCAAAAGTGCACAGTCTTCCTCTCGAACGCACCACCCGGCCAACTTACAACATTCCTTAAATTGCTCTTCGTGAAGATGACTGGCGACAAGAAGGTGGCGCCGCCGAAGGTATCGCTTCGTGAGCAGCTACTCACAAGCCAACCCCGCGTCCTGGACGACATCAGCCCGGTTACGGTGGCTGATATGAAACACGCACCAACGTCGAAATCCACAGCAACGACGCCGTCGCCGTTGAGTCGGAAGCGTAAACTTCAAGAAGGTGGGTCGCCAGCAGCGAAGAAACCGTTCACAGTGAGCGATCCGCTCAACGACGAGCAGAAGCAAGTGCTGCAGGCGTGCCTCGCCGGACAGAACGTCTTCTTCACGGGCAGTGCTGGCACCGGTAAGAGTTACCTCCTTCGGAAGATTATCGGTGCTCTACCGCCGGATGTGACTACGGCGACGGCGTCCACTGGTGTGGCGGCATGTCACATCGGCGGGATTACGCTGCATCAATTCGCTGGAATCGGTGCTGGTGATGCTACGCTGGAGAGGGCTTGCCAGCTGGCTAGCAAGTCGTCCGTTGCTTCGATTTGGAGGAAGTGCAAGCATTTGATTATCGATGAGATATCTATGGTGGACGCTAATTATTTTGAGGTAATTTATTTTATGTATGTTTTATTATTGCGTTTGGAGCGCCTCCTATTAGAGGAGGCTAAAAGTATTGGTATCTTATGTGCTGTTTAGCGTTGTCAAAAAAATATCGGTACCGATAAGTATCGATACTGACAATGCCTAGCGATTTTTACGCCATCTGCATATGTTAGATATAAGCACAAGTAAACTTCCCAATCGTGCGGACAAATTTCATTCAACATGCGTGGACATCTTCGTTCTCTCATAAATAATAGAGAATAATATCAAAACAAATATTAGAAAATAATCTGTTTGATTGATAAGTTTACCTATTTAAGAATTTCTAAGACCCTTGATATTTCGACAGTAACGATACTTATCGATACCATTTGCTACTTTCGATACTTCACGTATCGATACTTCACGTATCGATACTTTTCGCATCGATACTTTTCGTATCGATAACTTTGAATGTGTGAGTAATTTTATCAGTTTTTACAATCTCGCAAATTTGAATGAAATTTGGTAGACGTGTAAAATAAAGCGATTCTTGTATCGGATGAAATAACCACTGATACGCATTTTCGACAAAATCATCTATCTTGTCACAATAATTGTCAAACTGTAAAAAACTATTTCGCTGTGATCACTAGTCGCATCAGTATAATCCATATCGCTCTCTAGTGAAACACATTTTATCATCAGAATCTCGTATCCAAATATTCGAAATCGTGTACTAGGCAAAGAGAAATGTGCTTAGACTCCTCACAACTGTAAGTACATACATCTTCTTTATTGCATTTGCATATTATCGTCATATTGAACGATTTCGCTACCTCTTTTTCAGTTTCGGTTGCTGATACGCATTTATTTTGGTAACAGCGCCCCCTCTTGCTTGTCAAAACAGATGTCAAAGTACAACATAACCTATTTCACTGTTAACACTAGTCGCGCCAGTACAACCCACATCGCTAGTGAAACACATTTTATCACCAGAATCTCTTATCAAAATATTCGAAATCGTGAACGTGTACAAATAGAAAGGTGTTTAGTTTTCTCTCAACTGTAAGTACATTCATATTCTTTGTTGCATTTACATATTATGTTCATATTGAGCGATTTCGTTAGTGTTTTTTTTTCGTTTCGGTTGACAGGATTGATGATATGCATTTCTTTTGGTAGCAGTGCCCCCTCGTGCTTGTAAAAACATATGTCACAGTGCAACATAACCTATTTCACCGTGAACACTAGTCGCGCCAGTACAACCCACATCGCTCTCTAATGAAACACATTTTATCATCAGAATCTCTTATCAAAATATTCGATATCGGGTACCAGTCAAAGAGAAATGTGTTTAGTCTTCTCTCAACTGTAAGTAGACTGATATTCTTTGTTGCATTTGCATATTATTCTTCTATTGAGGGATTTCGCTACTGTTTTCCTTTCGGTTGACAGAATCGCTGATACGCATTTCTTTTCGTAGCAGCGCCCCCTCGTGCCTGTCAAAACAGATGTCAAACTACAACATAACCTATTTCACTGTGAACACTGGTCGCGCCCGTACAATCCACATCGCTCTCTAGTGAAACACATTTTATCATCAGAATCTCTTATCAAAATATTCGAAATCGTGGACGTGTACAAATAGAAAGGTGTTTAGTCTTCTCTCAACTGTAAGTACAGTCATATTATTTGTTGCATTTGTATATTATCGTCATATTGAGCGATTTCGCTACTGTTTTTTTCGTTTCGGTTGACAGAATTGCTAATACGCATTTCTTTTGGTAGCAGCGCCCCCTCGTGCTTGTCAAAACAGATGTCAAAGTACATCATAACCATTTTCGCTGTGAGCACTAGTCGCGCCAGTATTCAATCATTCGATATTTTCCAAATTGTGTATATCTCGAAAGGAAATCCTTGCAGGCCTACAACATTTGGTATTGTAACGTATTCATTTTACTGGAACTAAAAATACATCTAAAGCATCTCTGAAATATCCAGGAAATTTCTCCTACAACGTTTGTAAGTCACTCCTTGACCGCATGGAGTCGCTTCTAACGATACCAATTAACACGTTGCCGTGTAAATTACTTGTTTAACATTTTTCCTCCATTTTGATTATAGAAAATCGAGGCAGTCGCTCGCCACGTCCGGAAAAATGACAAACCTTTCGGAGGCTTGCAGTTGATTCTCTGCGGGGATTTCCTCCAACTGCCACCAGTAACAAAATTCAAAGAAGAGAAGAAGTTTTGTTTCCAGTCGAAGGCATGGACGGAATGTGTACAGAGAGTTTTCGAACTACGCATCGTACATCGCCAGAAAGACCCCGAATTCGTGAAGATACTTAATCAAATCCGCGTCGGCGATGTTACCCCAGCAGTCAGCGATCGCCTACTCGCCACTGCGACGCAGCAAATCGAACAGAATGGTATACTTGCGACGCGACTATGCTCCCACATGCGAGACGCCAACCTAATCAATGAAAACAAGTTAGGAGAGCTCTCTGGCGAGCCACGTAGCTTTAAGGCTCAAGACAGCGAAGCGTATTCCAAACAACTCGACCAACAAACGCCCGTACCCTCGGACCTCATCCTCAAACTCGACGCCCAAGTCATGCTGCTGAAGAACATCAACGTGGCAATGGGGCTTGTAAACGGAGCACGTGGCATTGTTGTTGCGTTTCGCGACGGCTTGCCATTGGTACGCTTCCGTAATCGTAAAGAATATCTCGCCAAGCCGGAGAAGTGGTCGATTCGCACGGCGGGCGGTGCGGTCATCACACGCAAACAAATCCCCCTGAAACTGGCGTGGGCGTTCAGTATACATAAATCCCAAGGATTGACTCTCGATTGCGTCGAAATGTCGTTGGCACGCGTGTTTGAAGCTGGTCAAGCGTATGTTGCTTTATCACGTGCGCAGAGCTTGGACTCTTTGCGCGTTCTCGACTTTAAGGCGACGCAAGTATGGGCAAACTCCGATGTTTTAGCCTTTCACAAACGCCTTCGGGAGCAGATCACTGACGAAGCGCTAGTCAGCACCCTGATACCACTAGGCAGGAAGGCACAGACACATACAGCTAAACCAGGAAAAAGTGGTCTGAGTAAGCCTAAAAAGTTGTTATTCTCAAACAAACCAATTGTTTCTATTTCATGATAAGATAGCTACAATTTATAAATCAATTTCGTATTATCAAAATTAATTTAATTCGCACTTGATCAAATTCTCACTAGTTTAATTTTCATAAAATGTGCAAACATTTTAATAACAATCAATCAATAGTAACAATAAAAATCGAAACTACTTTCTCAAATAATATTGTGATGCAAATAATCATTCGAGGAGTGAATCAAATTATTTGGCAAGAATTTTTTTGAAATTTATTATTACATGAACATATAAATTAAAGTAATCGGCAACATAGTTCTCATGTAAACCTTTAAGAGCTTAATTTTAAAATCTTACTTTTGATTCGGATGAATGATGAAAATTTGCCATTTATTAAAGAATTGCGTTTGAACAGTGACGGCAGGTTGCTTCTTGACTTTAAAATTAATTAATCTTCATATTAATATTAACACTTGAAGAATTAATTTGACTAAACAAATGAATGAATTTCATTCGCAATTTTAAGTGAATTATCATAGTTTCTTTTAATTTATTAATGATTTAAGACGATAAAATGTGTTTTGGCATTTTGCCTTGATAAACATGACTTTAAAAATTAATTAATGATGTTTTAAGCTCGTTTTCTTGAAACTATTTCAATTCAAGATTCATGTTTAATGACTTTCTATTAAAGTTTTCATGTTCATTTTACATGAACAATATCTTCCGACGCTGTTTATTTCGTTTTGATTAAATGATTGTCATGCGTAGGTGGCATTTTGCAGCCCATGGAATTATTCATTAACTGGATTCAATTTTCACTAAATCACAAGAATTAATTTAATATCGGCTTCCGACGTTGTTTCATGTAATGTAATTGTAGGAGCTTCATTTAAAAACAATTTGATTAGCAGGAATATCCTATGTGAATGTCCTATTCATTCGGTTCATTCATGAAATCTTTGGGAAGTTTGAGCAAGATTAAATTAATTCTTTAACCAAATGTATAAAACATTAAGTTATATATGGCTCAAATGCATCTACACAAAGAGTTTTAAACTTAGTTCTGCTGGCAGATTCTTAACTTCCAAATGAATTAATCATGATATTAATATTAAGAAATGCAATTTTCAGGTGAATGAATTTCATTTGCAATTTAACAAAATTTTCCAAATAATGACCCTTCTTAAAATGTCCCAACACTGCCTGGTGGTAGGTTGTGATCAAAAAAACTTAAATTTACTATGATTAAGTTCTTAAAGCTTGAAACAAACATAGGATTTTATTAGTTTTACTCGACATTATATCCTTGATTAGTTCTTGATCCATATGATTAATGTAATCCGACGCTTTTTGTTCCGTTTTGATTAAATGATTGTTAGCCATAGGCGGCATTTTGCAGCTCGTATAGTAATGCATTAATTAATTTTTAACTGGATTACATTTTCAAAAAAGCCGTTACATTTTTAAAGACAATTACATTTTCTAAAATTAACGTCTTTTCGGAATTAACAGCAT
Organism: Weissflogia rhopalogaster; assembly: GCA_019419845.2. NCBI lineage: Eukaryota > Metazoa > Arthropoda > Insecta > Coleoptera > Staphylinidae > Weissflogia > Weissflogia rhopalogaster. The sequence continues at coordinate 28,173 of WSZQ02146898.1, forward strand.
TATTAGTGGTCAAATAAGCCGTATACTAATGTAAGTTCTGCTCGCAGATTGTTAAATTCAGATTTAATTAATGTTGATATTAATATACACATGCAGAATTAATTTGACTGTATTTTTTTATTCGAAATTTAACAAAACTTTCTGATTATTGAAAACTTATTGACTATGATTAAGTTCTTAAAGCATGCAAACAAGCATTAAATTTTATCGAGTTTAGATCGATGTGATTTTGCATTAATTCTTGCCAATTAATCGACATTACTTTATGATTTTAAGTCAGACTACGTTAATTTTTACATGAATTGTTGATGAATTTCCTATGAAATAAAGTATGTATTAATCCTGCCAATCAAGAAGACTGTTTTAATCAAGTTTTATTAACTTTTGAAAGGCGTGTATGTACAAAATGTAAACCAACTATGTAAATTGTACTTAATTAAAAAGAAATAAACCAAAACCGGTTTTGTACTCTTTTCTTCCCTCACCTTGCTTATTATTCCGAATTTGACATAATAGTGTTGAACGTACCTCCTTTTTTATACTCGTACTAGCAGCGTGATCGGAATGTTTGGAGTATTATTTGTATAACTGGCCTTGCAGAGAGTTCGTTCTCCTTTAAATTACTTCAAGTAACTTGCAAGATTGACGAGGGAAGTGTCTGACTTGTCCGACTCATACCCCATTCGCCTTGGTTCCATCAGGTTTGCCATTTTCCAGTGCCATGCATCATGAAGTGTGCACGTCATCCTCTCATCTTTTTCTTCTCGTCTTCTTCTTTTGGAGCCCTGCATCTTGGCCTAGCCCTGCCCATCTTAGTCTTTGCAGGCGCATGTATGATGTCTAGATTGTTTAGTTGTACTTTGTGTTGGCGTCCACACTTCACATCCGTAGCATATGATTGGTCTTATTTAGTAGTAGTATGACCTTTATTGGCATTCATCCTTTACACCATTTTACATTTTGCTGCCAATAGACTTCATAAAATAAATAAAACAAAAATATAATCCATAATAATAAGACAAAATAAAGTACTTCTTATTTAGTATCGTGGGATAAAGTCTCAGTTTTGTTCTTCGTTTTATATTGTTTGACCGGAAAATATTTTTTGTTGCTGTTGATATTTATTATTTTGTGTTTTTTATGTACGTCTCTGCTTATGATTTATCTAAAGATATACATCATATGATAATAATATAATTCAATAAAGTTCATTTGCTTTATTTGCTCATTTAAATTAACTACTAACATTGATTTCCACTGGTGGAATAAACCGCCAAATATGATTCGTCAGGTTGGCCATACTCTGATTGCTTGCGTCCGACGCTTTCACCTGGATATCCATTTTATACTGACCTGGCGTGAAGAACAGCACATTACAGGCGTGTTGCGTGGAGTTTTGTGGTGCGAGAGTCGGCAGGAATATCCTATAACATTATTTTTAATTATACGTTTTATTTTGGAGTATTAGTATATTGTACAACGAACATGTAATGCTCACATTGTTTACGAGTAATACCTGTTGAGGCACGAACCGAAAGCGAATGTACAAGTCATACGAGTAAACAATATGCATTGCATGCGAGTTGTACTTTTTCTACGACTGTTATGTTTTTGATATGTTTTTTTTACCACTGCGCCACTTGGCTGGACGAATGTCATATGTTAAAATAATAATGAGTAGAATTAGTTTTCTGGTATCGGTGTATCATTTACAGGTTACTTGCAGGCGCAAGACGCAGTCGCTGGCAGCGGCGTAGCACATAACAAACTCACGGCCTAATTGCAAGTACAGCAATGCACAACGCCGGCCTCAACTACCAATACTGTTATGATCAGCCGTAGGTTGTGTAGATCATAACTTAATCAACATTGTTAATATAATGTACACATTATACAAAAAGTGTAAAAAAAAGTATTTACCTTGACGGTCCTGTCACAGATAACCGTGTTTCCAGCAGATAATTTGACGCGCCATGTTGATAGTCTTGATAAAACTGCACCGTCATTATAAGTTTACTAAGCGGCTTCTCGAGGCTGTTGCAGACCTGAATGCTCAATGCCAAAGCGTCGCCCGCCTCACAGGTGAGGGCTTCTTGTGGTTTTACTGGCGATCCATTTACGGCTACATCTAGGAATTTCATTAACGATGTCATTGAAATAATAGTCTCACAAATGTTTTTAAAAATTTACCCCAATGTAAAGGCGACATCCGTACAATGTCCAGCATGTTTGGCGACAGCGTGATGCCCTGCAGACTGGCTTTGCCCTTGGTTTCAATCGCAGGCAGATTCCACTGCAGGTCCACCAGATTGGAGATGTGTTCGGAGCATATTTTATCCAGATCGAGGCGTTCGTCTAGTACGTTGTCCTCCATGTAGAGTTTGGTTAATTTGGAGAGCGGACAACGGTCGACCGGGATCGGTATCCGGCAGGATTCGTGTCCCTCGACGAGCATGCGTTTCGTGGGCGTATACTGGAGCTCCATTTCTTGTGATGTTAGATTTGCAACGTCCAATACTAAATAAAATTGTGATGACCTATGGAAATAGTTTTGCTATAAATATACTTAGAAAACGTACGTGTGATTTTGAGTGGAAATGTACGTGTATAGAGAGTGTGTCGTGAACCGATGCCCTATATTTTAGTTATTTAGTGCTAAGATTAGTATATTTGTAAAGTATAGTATATATTAGTAGTGAGTCCGAACCTTTTGAATTCTTTTGGACGAGCCAAGGAATCAGACTTTGTTAGTTTATCTTGCATGGCTGAGTTTTTTGGTTCGCAACAGAGTGTATGCGTATGTGTGAAAGTATGTAGATGTGTGTGCGAAAAAAAGAAAGCATTTTCTTTCAGCGAAAACACCCTAAAATTTAGTAATTACAATAAAAAAAACTTACGTTTCGGCAGGTAACACATCCCAATTGGTAACCTGCATCGACGGCATCATCTCCAGCGTGATGAAAATCGAGCACGTACGACAGTAGCCGGCGGTGAGACCGCCGCCGCCGCTGTATCGCAACTGTAGTTGTCCCTCTACGACAGCGGCGGCTGCGTGCGGCGGTAGCGCGAGCACGCCCGGCGACCGACAACCCCCGTGCGCGGTTACCACGCTACTCTGGCCCGAGTACGTGCTGCGAAAGCTCGAATTGTACTCGGTGCGCCGCGAGCTGTTCGCACTGCCCGGTGCGCCCGCGTGCGAATTCACCGGCGAGTTTAAGCGCGACGGCAGTGAACTGGGGCCGGCGGACGTCGACAGCAGACTGCTGCCGGCGTGCGAGCTGTCGAAGACGCCGCTGGAGAGTAGGTCGGCGGCGCTACCGGTGGGCGGGTACGCGGCGCTGAGGAAGTTCGCCGCCGCGTACATGTGCAGCGTGAGCGTGGCACTCTGATGGGGCGCGATCGGCAGCTGTTGCCGGATGGCGTCCTCCGACCAGCGAAAGAACTGCGCCTGCAGGGACGGCTCCAGTCCGCTCTGGATGGTGATCTCGAGCATCTCGATCGGTACCTGGCTGGTGTTTGTCAGCGTTATCGTGCACTCGGTTGCTTCGCCATTGTGTAGGCTCAGGCTCGCTGATGTCACAACGTTCTCAAAGTTTTGGAATGTCGAGAAGGTGGCGCTCTGTGGGAGTGACGTCTTTACGTCCATCGTCGGCAGCGATGCGATGACCTGGGAGAGATTATTTATAGCTTTTTTCAGACTCGTTCAGACTTCTTCACAACTTAATTTTCATAATTTCGCAAACTTTTAACAAAAAATATTGACTATCAGATTTTTTGGATATATTTCTATAGTTTAGGTTTAGTTCAAGCCGCTATTATATATGGAAAAATGCAAAAAAAAAGTATAAAAACTTACCTCAATTGAGTAATGTGGCAGGAAATTTTTCATATAACGCAGACGACAATTGGACTTTACGCCCAAAGTATGCGTACTGTATCCAAGCAACTCCAACTCTCCGACTTCTTTGGGTGTGCCGACTAATGTCAAAACCGTAGGCGTCTCAGGAGGAAGGACAACCGTCTCCGGAACAGACTCAAACACCAACTCCGACGTCAACAACCGCATATTCGAAACAGTCAATTCGAAAGGTAACGGATTGATTAACTTCAACGATACTTCACATAAATCATTCTCGATCCATAAGAAATCTAAGGACACATCACATAAATATAAGTATTCCCAGTATAAATATAAGAATAAATGTGTAAATATTAAAATAAAAGAACAAATACACAAATAAGATGTTTTTAAAAAGGTTTCTTACCAATTTTACTAGCAGGTTTGTTCGTTTTACGCTCCAAACTACCGAAATTAATCGGTGTAAACAAAAAGGGACCAATATCCTCCTTTAACGTCTCGATTTTCTGTGGTTGAAGATGTGGAGGTAAATTCTTAAGGGTATAACCCATACAAATTGGAATGTTAATCAAATTCGCTGGCGGTATAACAACGCCGTTTTCGAGAACGAGCGGCACCGGTGACCCTTCGCACTGCGCCGACAACGATTGCAACTGCAGCGACAGCTCCTTCTGATCACTCGATGACAGATGCGTCCACATGGTCTGCAGCAGGAATGTCATATGTCGCGTAGCGAGCGCCGAATGCCCCATCCGCTTCGCAGCTACCACCAACTCTTGCAGAATATGAATTTGCAGACTAGGCCAGCCCATCTGCGTCAAATTCGCAGCCATATCAGTCGGATCCAGACTCAGCTTATGCCCTGGGAAACTCTGCAGCATTAAACTATAACATTGTCCCCAATTTGGCTTCGGATTCTGCACGCTCACGTAACGACTCGCAGCGAGGCGATGACAAAACGCAGCCTTACGACGAAACCCAATCTGTGTGTATAATTCAGACAATGTTTCAAAACGCTGGATTTTCTCCTGTTCCGAAAGCGTTAAGTTAATAAAAACGACGTTCTGGAGGAAACTAGCAGCCTGTAGTGAATGATTTTGCTCCACAGATATACGCGCTGCTTTAAAACTCGCCTCAGTCTCAATAATTCCTGCATTCTGATACTTGCTGTAGTGAATGATCGCCTCACGATAACGTTTAAGTATGTCTTCATGCGAGAGTAAATGTATAGAGTCCTTTTTCACGTTAGTCTCCAAAATCGGGGGTTGTGTAACCGCTTTCTTCGGCGAACCTTCCTGCAGACTTGAATTTCGATGTAAAGGCAACAAGCGTTGTATATTCGGATACAGAATCAGTGCCGACGTAACGCAGAGTCCTTCATACGCCGCCCCCAACCACAACCAATCGTTTACCGACTTTAAAATCTCCGCAGCATTGAAATAATACGTCAAAGCCTCGTTTACCAAACCAGATTGTAGACATAAATCTCCCAAATGTTTCGTAACTCGACCCATGCAACGCTTTTTAATGTTTCGCGACTCCATATCCAAGCCGATTATATCCTTTTTTTCAAAAGGAGCTAGTAATAAACTCACCCTCTCGATTTTCTCACGAGATTTCTCTAATCTTTTCGATTCTAGGACCCAAAACAATGAGTTGATGAACTCGGTGAGTTGCTGCTCTAAATCACTGCAGGCGTCCGTCTCCGAGTAGAAAAACGCTCTCGTTTTGAAGTTTGAGGGCGTTGTAAATTTATTATCAGGTGTTCGTTCTTCTCTTAGCTTTTCTAAAAGCATCTCCACTTTGTGTTTACGTGCATCTTCTTCTGAGTTGGCTTCTAACTCATCTGATTTGCTTGCCTCTTTATTGTCGTCCTTTTTCTCTTCTTCGCTTGAACTTTTGTCATAACTAGAGCTATCGTACGGACTTGAATCGTCATCTTTAACAACTAAAAACGTCAGAATATGTTAATGTCAAAATAAGATTATTAAAAAAGGAAATTGAAGAGAAAATAATGAAACTATTAATAAATAAGAATTGACGAATATTAATACGGAAACTAAAATTTTTAAAGCTTACTTTCACTTTCGCAACTTGACGTCCCTACACTATCACCAATTTGTTCGATTGGACTATCAATCTCGGAAGGCTTCAGCAGAATACACCTGGAGTCGTACAGCGTATTTGTGTATTTAACTTTGAGGCTTTCGTGGACTCTACAAATTTCGTTCAATTCCTGCTGGGAGTCGTATTTGCCTATGGACACCAATCCAATCAATCTTCTGTGCGTCTATAATAAGATAAATTAAAAATTGACCTATAACTTCGTAAATACTGGAGCGATTGACTTGAAATTTTGAGGGAATATGCTTGAATTGTTTAACTATTGACTAACAAGGGGCATGTCAGGATTGTCCAATACCCATGAAAATACTGTAATGTTTGTTACGCCTGTTTTCATGTTTTCAAAAAATGTTCATCCAAATCGGCGATGGATTAGGATTATCCATCGCCCTTATAAGATCATTTTAAATAAATCGATTTTTTACCCTATAAAGGCCCCCCCCCCCCACGTCAGCAAAAGTCAACTTAAACCAGAAGGCAAGCACTCCTCCCTAGGAAGTCATAGACTCGTCCCTGGGGAGGTGCGACAATTTACGAGGGTTGGAACATTAATGTGTGAACTATGAAGATCAATGACATTCGTTAAATTTCACTTCGCTCGATCCTTGTCGACAAAACTCGAATCTCGAATATCAATCGTAAGTTTAGAGGTTAAGGAATCATTATTTTGACATTAACCACTTACAAAAAATGGCTTAACCTCACCCTTTCCTCCGAATCTTTCGAAAACAACGAATTTGGGTGCATCCAGAGTGAATTATATGGTTTAAAGTGAAATTGTCAGAATGTTTTGTACTCAAAACACTATACTATATACTATAAACTCATAAAAAGGTAAAAAAGTCAATTACTTGAAAGTCTCCCCAGTCATTATTCTCAATCGGATACTCCTTGACATAGCGCACGAAGATGTTCCGTGGCTGGCCTGTGGAGTCCGTCACCTTGATCGTATTCAGCCGATTGATGCGATCGAAGAACTTATTGTAGACCTTCGGCTTCAGCTGGGCGCCAATCTGCCGGACGAGTATCAGCAGGGCGGCGTGATCGTGCGAGTATTGCTCGTAGTCCGGGTGCGACATATTAGGTTCGGTGGTCGAGCTGGAGAGGATGTAGCTAACGGAGGAACGCATTGGTCCTGCTGGTACGCGTTTGCATTGCCCTGCAAAAGACGACACTCGACAATAACATTGGCTGCACTTCACACAGACGTCCAAGGCGTTGTTAGTTGGCGAAGTAGTACGTACATGGATTTTTCCGTCACAGTAACTTCTTCGAGGGGGCCCCACTCCTCCGGCGAACGGTTTTCACAAACTTGTTTCGCCCTGCGGCGTCTCGGATTTCCTTGTTTTTAACAAGCAGCAGGCAAGCCGAACGTGTGACAATCAGCTGCAGTTTGACAGTAGCGCCCGTTGACAGCATAGCGGATTGATTCAAAACTAATAAAGGCAAAAGCGTGCGTCGCACTTCTCAGTTACTTTTTCAAATTCACGGATTCTTTTCTTCGTTTTACGTCACTGCAAATTTGTAACAGTGGAAATCGTTGGGTTTTTGAGCAATTTATGTTGGAAGATCCTTGCCTCTAGAAAAAACAGGTAGTAACAGGATAAGGAAAGAGGTATATGTAGACGTATGAATGGACTAGGCATAACATTTTTGACATTTGACAGCTTTATGACGTCTGTAATCGAAAACCTGACAACCGACATAAAACTATGAGTCGCTTAATGTCAAGGTTACGCCCGTTCCATCAATGTTTGGTTTAAAATTTTACCCAAAAATTTTTATACGAAATAACAATATCGATCTTCAGCTGTATTGTGTTAAGCATTTACAAAGTTTGCCAATGTTTTGTTTTTTCGCAGCAATTGATTGAGACCGGTCGTTACCGGGTATTGTCTTAATGAAGGAATGACTAGGTCAGTCACTGACACAATTTTATAATATTGTGCTTTTGTTTTGATTTATGCTGTCGTAATTATTCGTGTGAGTAAGAAAAAAATCGCGAAATCGCAAACAATTGAAGGGCGGAATGCTCACACAGTGAGCGCATTCCTTTTTTACAAATGCAACGACTACCTACTTCTTAACAACCTGTATCACGTCCTCGTCGGCCATTACGTGACCGGCGCCGACACGCTGTGGCGAGTACTTTGTGCTCGTGCCCCACACGAGCGCATACTTGAACTGCGCCGCCAGCGTGCGGTGGATCGCGTGGCACACGTGCTCGACGGAGACGCCCTTACGCAGGATCAGGCCGTCGCTGAAGTCTGGCGGCTGGCCGGGTTTCTTGGTGTAGACGCGGATCAGAGACAGGTACTCCCAGAGAGTTTCGAGGAGGAAATCCAGGTTCAGCTTCATATTACAACTGAAGAACAATAATAATACGAAATAATGTAGAATATTATGGAACTTATGGAGTGTATAGTTTTTTTGCAAACTAATCTGTTAAGCAATGACACAATATGATGACGACAATTGATACCTAAAACCGATGGCAAAAATATTACCTAACTAATACCTAAAATATCGAAAAATCGATACTTCGTGATATAGAAAATACCGATACTTTTTGACGCTGCAAGTATAAAAAAATGTCGATACCTAAAATATGAAATTTTCTTGATTCACATACTTGTTCGCACATACACATTGTGTGTGCTTAACAGTTTAAACACATGTCAAACTGTCTCATGCATTACTAATGAACTTCAGTAAAATTTAGGAATTGTTTTACTACTGAAAATGATGCAATATTTCTCAAAATATTCAATTTCTAACTGTTTTCATGCATTATATATGAGAAAATATAAATATTCATGCATTCTATACGATTTCAAGAATAACAATCGAGACACTCCCCTCGTGAGTAGTATAACATACCTTACAACAACCGAATTTGGTTGTTTTGCAATACGATCAACTTCCTCGATCGAAATTTGATCGATTTTGTTATATACGTAGACACAGGGTAAATAAACGCGATTTGCACAAATCACGTCGATCAATTCATCAGCAGTGCAATCCTCGCGAAAGAGTACTTCAGCATTAAAAATCTTATACTCGTGGAGGATCATCTGCACCAGTTTTTCATCGCATCTCGTCAGCGGACATGTAGAATTAAAAGACAATCCACCACCTTTCTTAATCTAAAAAAAGTTTTATTAATTTCCCGATAGGTGTTGCGAGATTGTTCGAATTTGATTTAATGCGAATATTAATATAACTAACCTTAAAGTAAATATTTGGCTTCTGTTTATTCAGCCGAATTCCTACGCTTTCCAACTCCTTTTCAAGTAGATCTCTATGCACATCTTTCTTGGTGGCGTCTAACATCATTACAACCAAATCGGCCGTTCTTGCAACGGCAATTACTTGCCTGCCTCTACCTTTGCCTTGAGCGGCACCTTCGATAATTCCAGGCAAATCAAGAAGTTGAATATTCGCCCCATTGTATTCAATAACGCCTGGGATGCAAGTCAAAGTTGTGAATTCGTACGAAGCGGCTTCAGACTCGGTCTTGGTGAGTGTTGATAATAAAGTCGACTGTCAAAATAAGTCAACAAGATTCAATTTCTTTCATATTTGTTTGATGTCAAAAAGGAAGTTGTTAAATGTTTTTGACAACTTTCTTACCTTGCCGACTGAAGGAAAGCCAATTAATGCCACCCGAGCATCGCCACTCTTGAGCACATCAAATCCCTCGCCTTTTTCGGACTTCTTCGACGGTTCCAGCAGCTGGGAGCGAAACTTCGCTAGTTTGGCCTTTAGCAAACCCAAATGGTACTCAGTGGCTGTTAAAAGTCGCACATAATTCGCCAATGAGATGATTTACAGATGTAGCTAGTTAGAGAGGGCATTTATAGGTTAGGTGGTGAATGTTTACGTACCTTTATTCTTTTGCGTCCGCGAAATTTCCTTCTCGATCTCCGAGATCTTTTCTAAAATACCCATGTTGGACGGGGTTTATCAGTACGTATGGTACACTCAATCACTGTAAATTTATGGCGTTTGTGTTGTAATTTGCGTGCATGCACAGCGTGCATCTGCGTTCACTGCCTTCACCGCCTTCGCTGCCGCTAGAATGACACGTATGACCTTGGTTGTCATTTTTTAATGTCATTGTCAAATCTGCTGTCAAGAAGAAATGTAATGCCTGCGTGGCCTGTGTTATTCACAGGCGATTTATTCAAAAGACTCGTGGTCACTCGTCAAAAGACTCACTTCTTGTCACCGCCAGACGCGGCGCTGATGCTGATGATTTCTTTGAGTTTCGGTATTCCCCGATTGTATATACGAATATAGATATACCTATAATCTATGATTTATCCTCTTTGGACGTACCTAACCTAACCGAACCTCAATCAAGCATGAACTAATCTGATGTAACCAGAAATAACCTGAATTAAACTGAACTAACCTGAACTATCAGGAACTAAGCTGAATTTATCTGAACTAAGCTGAACATGCCTGAACTAACCTGATCCAAACTGAATTACCTGAAAGAAAATAGAAATATTTCTTACATAACCTAACTCAGCCTAACCTCAACTGAACTAACCTGAACAAACCTAACTCCTATCTGAGTTAGGTAAGGTTAGAACCTAATAAAATCTAAAAATTTGAAAATAGAAATGAAACAAAGAATACGATCGTTTCAAGTATATTAATTTCGAATATATAAAGCAACACAATGTTACCTTAATAGGTTTTTACGTCGAAGCGTAAAGAATAATTATTTTTTTATCGGCTTCCGTTTGGCGAAGTACAAGTAGAAGTTGAAAATTGGTTCGGCTCGTAACTTTTTACGAACGCCGCTGCGCCTGCGGTAAACGGGTAAATGCAGGGCGCATTTCGCGCGTCGCCAGCATCAGCAAGGATTGTTATTTCACTTTATTATCTTTTAGTGTTTCCGAGTGCTCGCTGCGCCGACGAAGTAGTTTATTGAAAGTCCACTGGGTGTTGGCAAGATGATGGTGCCCGTTGGGTGACTTTTAAAGTCTGCTTTGATAATGCCGTGCGTTATAAATAAACTTCGACAATGTTTACGTACCGGAGCGTTTCAAATATTCTTTGTTCCTGTTTCGTTCAATATGCATGAACGCAAATAAATATTTTATTATCCATTGATGGATATTACACAATATAACATTATCGTAAAACTCAGTATAGATTGCAAGTTTTGAGCAAGTTTACAATTACTTTTAAGTTTTTCTATTTCCACTACCAATATGTTACTTATCGATACTTTTATTCGATACTTTGGTATCGACATTTTTATATTTCGCTATTTTTCACTTTCAAAAAGTATCGATAATTCTGATGCCGAGTGTAGCAAATTATGGCCAATGACGAAGTGAACAATGTGCATTCCATGCATGTTGTACACTAGCGCATCAGCAGGGGTATGTGCTGCGCGCCAGCTCAAAGCTCGCAGCACTCGCTGCGTGTCCCATAGGCTTTTTTGACAAGCCTAAGGGAGAGAGAAACCCGAGTCTCCGTGTTTTCGGGTTTTGTCAATCTGCGGGTTTATTCTGTAACGGTTTTGTCTGTGAAAACCCGGGTTTAAAATCCGAACAAAAACTCGTTTACAGAGACACCTAGTGTAATATAAAAACCTAGTGTAATATAAAAAGACTATACGTATGAGAGTTATTTTATTTTCATTAGCTATTAAAAGAATGTATATAATAATAATAATAAACATATTTTAATGGCTATCGACCTTTCAGGTCTTTCCGCCGAGAATGTACATTTTGTTTTTTACAAATTAATAAAACAAATGAATTATATAATTGTATAAATGAAA
>WSZQ02147009.1:0-27836 GCA_019419845.2 Weissflogia rhopalogaster
AGCAGCAGCAGCAGCAGCAAACAAAGCTATGTAAAAGGAGTACATTGAGTTTTTCTGAAAACAGAATTGTTACAAATAAAAGTTAGCCAATAAATACAAATGAAAAGTATTTCAAAATTACAAAATTAAAGAAAATAAAAGCAGGAAATTTCATTTTCATATTTTAATTCTCTGTTAATTAATTTTTAGGGTAAATATGACCTTAAATTCGATCAAATGAGTGCATATAGTTGTCAAAATGACTTTTTTGATATCCCTAGCCAAATATGGGAAAATAAAATAGATAAATTTCGAACCAATTCTAGAAATACTCCCTTTCTGCATTGTTTAGCATTCGCAATACGTCTCTGTGGAACTAGCCGTTGACCGTCTGAGAACCATTTGAAAATACGCCACATACTTGCCCGCTAGCCATCATTGTGGTTATTATTACGAGCATTACGTCTGTGCCCCCTTTGTGCGTTCTTTGTGCGAGCTGGCGAGCCACATCCGCAGCAACCAACAAAGTGCTTTACATTCAACATTTTTAGACTTTCGTCGAGAAATTACCCAAAATTTACATAAGAATACGAATATATTATATGCTAAAATTTGCGCAATTGCACAATTGCAGCCAGCCAAAAATATTTGTGTCTCAACCATTCCTTGTCAAAATGAGCAGCACTAGAAGCGCAGAAAAAAACAAAAAGTGTTTTTGCTACAATTTCAGTTGCTTTTTGCAGACAAAATTGTTCGCAGTAGCAGTTCGTAAACCATACAATTCACGTGTATGTTGAACAAACATTGTATTTGAAAACTTTCCAACTGCGTAGGACCCCTAGGGCTGTTGGGCGGTCTGGTGGTAGTTGGACGAAAATTTTTGCGTCGTTAATGAGCCAGCACGGCCCACCACCCCGCGTGAGCGCTCTGCACTCCGAGAGCCAATTTGGAAAGTTTAAATTGTTCACATGGGCTTTTGGCCACTCGTTATTTTTTCATTCCGTGCGCATTGCTGGCGTTTTCTTGCGCGGTTTTCTTGGCCGGCGTGGCGGCGGCAAAATATGCAGCCGGAAAACACTGGCCCGACGACGGCGTCGTGTGATGTGATTCAAAATTTAAAAAAAATCGCCCGGCGACCGCTTGAACCTCATAAAACCGAAATTAGACGCGCGAAAGTGCGCAAAAATTCGGTGCTGTTGCAGCAATGCACACGGCACATAGATAGGAAGAAGTGTGCGACAACACGGCGCATGGAAGGAGGCAGCGGGAGAAAAAATGCGCAAACTTTCGCAAACAAGCTCGTGGGGGTGATATTTAAATTTTGCGGTGTTGCAACCGCATCGCGCTTGACAATTTGATGAAGGGCGTCAAATGCGTGTGATGCTCGAGCAAAGTTTGCCGAGAGCCGGAAAGTCTCCAAAGTCTTGTGGTAAAGTAGTTACTGCTTAAAATTTCATACATTTTTGTGGTTTATGCTTTTCGTGAGCACGTTTACAACATGAAATATTTATTATCAACCAAGAGATTAAAAAAGGACATTTCGAAATAAGAAAATAATTATGTTTTATGATTTTCCATATAAAAATAAATTTTTAAGGCTTCAAAAGTTCATCTATCTTTGGTTGCTCATGATAAATCATAGTTTTAGTGATATTACTTAATACATCCCACAAAATATAACTGAATTAATGTATAAAGCTTGTTGTTTCTGTTCTAAAAGTTATGTAATATGGTTTAATCACTTATAATTCCATAATTCGATAACCATTTTACATGTTTTCCTAATATTGCTATGTCACGTGATTAATTTTGTATAAAATTGAAAAGCTTGCGCTTTTATTGCAAGCCATTCATGACAATCAGCTGTCTGCCTACACTGTTATGTGCTTAAGCAGAAATTACGGAGATTTTTAACTCTTCATGATGAACACGTATTTTGAATAATGCAACCAGAATTAATGATACATCTTTTGAAAGCTTAATTCTTCTGAGACAATAAACAGCATGCATCATATACAATTTTCTTTAATAGTTGGAGTTATCAGGGATAGACCTTACCCTTTACCGGCGATATGCAGGAGTAAAATGTATTGAACGAGTCATATACATAAATTTTGTCTATTTCATAGTCTATTATATGGTCTATAGACTATTACTATCCTGCTTGTGTACGACCCTTGTTTTGGGTATATATAAAAGCGCACAAGTAGACCTATGTAAATTGCCCATATACAAGTTCTCTGGAACGAGTTTTGTGCATACGGGCTTTCCACGTCTCACGTAGATCGAAATTACACGGTGTCCCAAATCGTATATGAACAATTTACAATTTACTACACGCTCCTATATATACCCCCAAAAAGGATCATATACAAGCAGGATAGTAATAATCCATATACCATTTAATAGATTATGAAATATAGAATATGCTCATATATGTCTTGCTGAATACATTTTACTTCGACCCGAGATAACTCTGATAATTTTCAGATAATTTTAAATTATATCTACTGATTATTGGCGAAAAGGAGCTAAAGGAGCTAAGCTCTCTAATGATGTTTCATTCATTCCTATAGCATTATTATAAATATGGTAAAATGTATGATAAAGAGACGACATATGTTATTAACTCTCATGCGGAGTTGCGTCTACTTAAGTCAGTTTTTTGTTGAAATCGCCCCACTGTGCGATGTCAAGATAATTTCTGACAATATATAACAGTTTCTATATTTTTTAGCTGTTTTTTATGAATATATAAATATATAGTAAATGAAACATTAGTTTTTTAGGTCTTATAAAAGTCGAACCGAATGCATATTGGTTTCCATAAATTTTATTGTCTACTAACAGGTAGACTTTCCATTATTTACCGATTTTCGCCATTTTAATTTTATAAATTTAGATTTTGTTATTTATTAGTGTTTATTTAATTCGTTTTTGTTTTGTTAAAATTGCAATATGCATTTTATTAAAATTTTTAACAGAACAAAAACAAACTATTTACACTCCACTAAAAGTGCAAATTTAAATTTGCAAGTTACAAAATTGAAATACCCAAATTCGGTAAATAAAGTAAAGACTACTTTTTTGCAATCAAATTTCGCCAGCATTTGCATGCGACAATTGTGTAACTCGGTAGAAACTGTTTAATTTTCTACTTGTACGCCCAGCGTGTGTGCAGCGTTTTCGGGACGTTTGGTTTTGGTCGGTTTGGCTGGGGCTTAGTGGAATACGTGCAGATTTATTATTGCGGGTGGGTCTCGTCGCCGGCGGCAGCGACAGTGGCGGCGGCGGGCGTCTCTCGCGTGCGGCGAAACTATTTTCCAGACGAGTGTTTCGCGTCCGCCGCCGCCGACCGGCGACTCTATAATTTAGCGTAATTTAATTTAATATTTCGGTTCCCTCTACAGCGGCAACTCTTCATGAAAGCCCACCCGTGTCGCCCACCGCCAACGTCCCATGAAAACACCCGGGATGAACTAGATGGAAAAATGCGCATGGATGCAGCAGGCGCAGTTTTATTATGTAAACGGGCGGCAGTGGCGTGCAAGCGACCAGCGTCCATGTTTTCCGCTATGCTGGTTTTTAAAAAGTTGTATTTAATGCAATTCCTCCAGCCACCAAACATTCACCATCACAAGAATTTATTACAATGCTGGAAAAAGTTTGCTAAAATAGTTATCACTTTCTGGGGCGAATTTTAGTAGAACTATTTTAGTGATAGACATTCTTGGTGGACTTCTTGGTTGGTATTCATATGATTATTGTAATTTTCACAGATAAAGTATAATTTTATTGGTGTAATTATGTTTGACGGATGATAGGAATTACAGCAAGGATGCAAGTTGAAAAGTTTGGCGCAAATAAAACGTGAGTTGCGATTGTGATTAATCTAAAATCAGCGGAGGATTTTGTTTGTCCCTGAGAGATTGCGAGATGATAGTTGCGCGAATCTAGAGGATTCTAGAGAGTTTGAGAGTACGAACGGGCGCGGTATGAATATTTTTACATCTTGTCTGATAACCGCAAACATTGATCGCGATGATTCGCACTTGGCCCCCGAGCATGTTCGATTTGCGATGGTTTAGTACCACTTTACTTAGAATTTCAGCCAGCCATTACCATCTCGCATCCCGTCTACGTACTACTGCTTACTGAAATACACCATGTTCACTTTGGCACATTAAAATTTACACCGAATGTTTCTACAACTTTCTCAAAATTTGTTATTTCAAAAACATCAATCTCATAAAAACAAAAAGCGCCGTTCTTTTTATAAATACAAAGTTTAAACACATATTTTAAAAAATGTATAAGGCTTAATTTGAGGGAAATTGGGTAATAATAAAAAATATTTGTACATTTCTTCATTATCCTGTATTTGGACATCCTTATCGATACGCCAAGCTTAAAAGTTCATGTAATGGCCACTTTAAACTTTTGCCAAAAAATCAAACGACGGGCTGGGTGAGGGTGGTACTGGCGGTGGCTGTTCGGGCTCTGGTGGCGGCAGTGCAATGCGCCTCCGGCCGGCGGCGGTTGCCATTATGCGGCGCTGGATCGCTGCCGCCCATTACTCGCCGTATTTGCTAGTGTTGTAGACAGCGAGTTGGCGGCAAGGCGGGCGGCATGCGAACAGAACGAGTGTATTATAATAAAATTGCACTGGCATTTTAGTTATACCCGACCATCATGTTGCATCGCATTGAATTTCAAAATAAAGTGCTTTGTAATAATTTCATCATATGCACGAGATATTGTTTTACGTTCGATAAAAATTTGTTGCGTTCGAAACAGTCAGCATAAAACACTATATTACATGATTGAATAGATTGAATAGATTGAATTATTGAAAATATTTAACGTACTACCTGCTAGTTGAAATTTTATTACCTTTTATATTTTGTCAAAAGGAATACGTTTGCTATTTAGAGGAATAATATGTATTTTCCAATTGAGCTTATATGATTAAACGTCTAAATGAATCCAAATACATCAATATGTTTTATGTCATTGAAAATATTGCAGTTTTGTCTCCTCTTAATATGAATTAACATATCAATTATGCGATTTTGTGATGTTTTCTCCAATTGAATGTATCTCATGACGAAAGTCTTCTCTTCTTCTTTTTCCGTGTTTGTAGGCATGATGCCTTTTCTTTTAACTCTCTATAGCTCGTGGGATTTCGAGATCCCCCTACCAGACCATCTCTTAGGTGGTCGTCCGAGAGGTCTTGTCGTCGTGGACTTTTCTATCCTTGCCCAGTGCGTTATTCTGTGGGAGTCCATGAGTTCCATGTGGTTCATTTAATGTATCTCCATTAAGGGCACGGTTGTGTGGAATAATTGTCTGGTACTGATAGTGTCTGCTCTTGTGTCCGCAGCGTATCTGGGGATTCATCTGACCGCGGTCTTGTGATGAGAGTATTCCTGTCATACGATAATGTTTGTTATGCCAGATGATGTTATTTAAAGCGCCAGATATGCGTTGCGCTATTTTGGAAGCGAACTCCACCTCTCTCTTAAGTAGATCACTCCTCACTTCCGCCCCCAGATATTTATAGATCATAGTATGTTGTATGATGTGATAACCTACTTGTAATTTGCATCGGATAGGCTGTTTGTTCGTTACCATGGATTTGGTCTTTTTCGAGGACACCTGCCGATTGAACCGACGGGCGATAGAGGTGTAAAATTAAAATAGTCGTTGGAGGTCCGCCCCTGATTCTGCAATGAGCATGACATCGTCGGCAGAGCAGATGATGTGTGGCCCTAAGAGCATGTGCTTCACATTGTCAATGAGTTCTTCCATGACTATGTATAACAGGGTTGGTCTCATGCTTTTTCTCTGTGTGATTCCTTCTGCTATATTGACGGGGTCTGTATTGTTGGTGGACATCTTTACCATTGTTTTGTTGGTCATATTGAGGTCACTTCTGATACTTGGAAGTTTTTCCTGTTCCTGTTTGCACATTAATTACATCCGATATGATTGATGATTACTGCCCACGAGGTCCCGGGTTCGATTCTCGGTGGGGATGCATAGTAAAGTGAATTCTTCTTCTTGTCAATAGTGTTAGCCTCCAATATGACTAATTACATTGAACAAGAATTGAATAGAGCTAATGACCATAGCAGTCGATGCGCGGTAAATCAAAAAAACAAAATTACATCCGAGACACATATGTATTGAATGCTATGCTAAGCGAGCTTTCATACTAAAAGCGTCGCTTCGCTTCACGCCAAGCATTGTGCGACCAATGTATTAAAAAGAGATAGGTTATCTCTTCGAGTTGCTTCGTCTCATTTTAAGTACAAAATAAGGCTAAATTAAAGTAAAGCCACACGTCGCTATTAGTCTGAACGTCGCCTAAGCCATAAATACCGAATGGAAATTACCCTTTGCACAGAAAATACTTTTCGTTTAAAATACCATAAATATCGCTTTCTGAAAGAAATATATGACAAAAATATGACGAAATAATAGCCAAATTATTGTATTTTAAGAATACAATAGTTGAAAGATGTGTAACGATTTATTCATTGTGATTTCATGTGTCGTTTCGCAAATGCGTTGCCCCCGTCGCCGGCTGCCGATGGAAGAAAAGAATATTTCGTGTCGTTATTCCTGCGGACTATTATGATTATGATTATAGCCTCGGCATGCATTACGTAATGGCGTCGAGACGCCGCCACCGGGCGCGTTGTCATCACCGACAGCAAGGGTGCGCAAAAAACTTGCGCTTCTCTTAAATGGAAATTTATACTCGGGCGCGTGTCATTGTTGTCATAATGATACTCGACATACGACGACGCAAGCGGCGGTCGCGTGATGTTCAAGTGAAAAACTTTCGTCATTTATCAATCGCCGCTGTGCCGTGGAATGTCGATCGTTTTTCTCTGGTGGGCTACATGCGAACGCAAAACGCAAACAACGTGCCAGAGAGAGGGAAAGCGGATAAAACACACTCGTTTCCTTTGATACACATAACTCACCAAATGTTTTGCAAAAATTCTCTTTGCTTTAAGTACTATGTGCTAAGTAAATAGAAAATAGGTATACTTTATTTTTATGATTCATTTTTGAAATTTTACGAAGGGAACAAATATGAGGAAAAATATGATAGGCCGATGAAAGAGTTATGAGGGTACTGAAGGGTTTAAACTTGAGGCTTGGCGGTGCGGGGACGACGCGAGGAGCATTATAATCATCGCAAGCATAATAATGGAAGGAAAGAGGTTTTGCGGCAGGAGGCAATCTTGTTGGTAATTTCCGCCCCCGAAATGTTGAAATTCGCACAAAACGATCGCCTAGCGTCGGCGTCGGTCCTCATCAGCCGTGGTAAAGTTGCGAAAGGCGTCACTTCACAATCTTAGCCAAACACCAGCGAAAGGAAATGCGAATGTCCTGCGTCGCGATTGATGGAGGCTTTTGTAATTTATTTCCATTCATATCATCAGCTTTTTTACGCTCTTTACCCTCTTGTGTCACTTCCTGTTTTAAGTTTTTTCTCTTAATATTTAAAGTTAAAATTTTTAAAATAGCATAGTAAAGGAAAATCTCAAAATATTTAGTATTATATTAGTATTATTGTAAAGCGATTATCTTAAAGTTTGTAATGTTAAAAATGTCTGAAGTAGCACATAGTTTTTTTGTTCTCGAAACCATGTTTCTTCTATCAATAACCAAAATATTTCAAAAATCACAGAACCGAGGAGTTTGTAGTAATTTGAGGCTATTATATACATAATTATCTAGTCTTTAACATTGGATTTTTGAAGTGATAACTTTTTACGGAGGGCAATTCGTTTCTCACAGTAACGGTCATGGCGCCAGTCTGCCTGCTTCCCCCTGATATTTTGAAGCTATATAGTCTTCTTCAGCAATTATAGTAAGCAGAATTTCGCGCCGCTGATTGTGATGTGTAATAAAGTTAGTACGTTATTGGATCTCGTTCGGTCAACTTCTCTGTACCATAAAATTTAACTAATAAGCTAACAATAAGTATTTTCCAAGATAAAAAGTGTAACGAATAACTAGACAAAATTGGAGATTTGTTTCTCAACACAATTTACTAATAAGGGGTGCGCACGAATTGTTCATCTTGGATTTGAATGACCATTATTGTAATAAAAAATATTAAAATCTCTACAACAAATAACAGATGTGCGCTGTTAAAGCAATATATATCTTAAATAATTTGGGACCAAACTTTGAGGAATCATTAGGACACACAACTCATCACGAGGAAAAAAATCCGTTAACAGCAATTTTAATATTTACTGCACGTACACAATTTTCATTTATATCCAAGGCGGATTATTGTAAGTCGAATTATAAGTCCTAAGGGAATCCTTCAGTAAATTAGTTTCGAAAAATTCTTCCGACTAAGTCACAATATTTCTCCTGATACTATTAAAAAATATATGTAATTTTGCATGATGACCTAAAAAACTCAAATTACACAAGAGAGGTACAAGTCGTGAAGTTGTCCCATAAAATTTTAAACATTTTAGTGGCATGTCGCTTCTCATCGATGCGAGTGTAACGATTCTGAGTTTTATTTGCAATTTACTCGCATTTGCGAAATGTGGAAGCGAATATAAGTTCAAGCCCGCCTTGTCAAGCATGCCTCCGCTGCCTCCGTCGCCACCCCCGTCTTGGTGCTGGAATTTTTGCACAGCGTGCATAAAATCAATTCGGGAATTTACATTTTCCTCGTCGCGGAATGCTCGCGCAGCTCGCATTTCTGCGTTTCGTAGATCATATATACTTACTTGCTACGCGTTTAGGTTGTTGGGGTCGAACGCTCGAATTTCCAGCCGTCAAACTTATTTCGGGGTGCTGTGGATTGAAGGAGCGGATAGTCACTTGCAACGCCCCCGCGTATTATCGAAATATTGCAAAGTTTCTCCGCGACGGCGGTGCAAATTGCACGAATGCTGATGATACGACATTCATATGCATCCGCGAGTTATATCCACACATTCAGACGGGGCGGCACATTTGGCGGTGGCATCACGAAGAGAGCAGTCATAAAAGTCGGAAACTAGCAGCCGGAAAAATTGCTATTCAATGATATTCATTCATTCCAAGTTCAAACTTTGGGCTTTTCATAATTTATGTCATTTATATCTTTTCTACATCTCGTATTTTAATCAAATCTCATGCGGGCCATGTTTTTAGAGTCAATTTCAATTTTGTTTGCGCATATTTTTGTCTTTTCGCCATTCCAAGACTTTTTATTTTATTAAACATTTATTTACATTTTATCAACATAGTTTCGTTCATGAAATGCGTTATTTCAGACGTCAAACTTAGTAAATATGGTTAAAATAGGGTAATGAGGGGGTTGTATCAAAAGTAAGGTTCTCATACTCACCGAAAAAATAGTTTTTGGCGCAAAAACAGTTTGTCACTATGCCGAAATTGATTTAATGCATTTTTACTTAAAATTAAGTTTAATGTACTATGAACTTTTCCAAAAGTTCAGTCTACACCCCCCGAAAGACCACGAACGTCATTAATGTTTCGTCATTTGATTTATTACCCATTTAATTACACTTCTAATGACACAAAAAGGTCGCGCGTCGGCGTGACATAATCTCCACGCCTCCACTTGTTTCTTGTTTCGTTCTTCGCCACCCCCGCCCACCACTCAGCTACAACAAACCGTCCTGCCCCAACTCCTTGTCCCATAATAACCGATGTTATATTCATAGTGGCATTTGCTTGTCTTTGACTTTAAGCCACTGCCCGCCCACACGCCAATGCGTTTTCGGCGCAAGGGTTGATACAGCCGAACGCTATTTGCCGCAAATATTTGCTTGAACTCTTATTGAATACGACGACATCGATTTGCATCGGCACTCTTCGGCATGTTTGCCAGCTTTTTTCGCAGCGCGTAATCGACTTGTGCCGCGCTGAAACTCGATTACGAATATTGAAATTTCCCGCCGCGACCTCGAGTCGTGGAATCAAATTTTCATGGAAAGTGTGGCGTAAAAGCATGTAGCCCATCTAGACAAAGCGCATTTTCCTTTATTTGCGGCCATCATCTTCTTCTCGGCTACAATATTTATAAATATAACAAAACGACGCGACGACGAAGCGCGAGCAACGGCGTCGTTGGTGGAGGCGCTTCGTAAGTGCTGTGAATGTTTGTGCGGTAAAGTAATTTGGGTTGCCTATACTGAATACATGCTTTGATCTAATTAAACTCTTGCAAGCACCAAGGGGGCTTTATTCTTATGCGGAAAGAACATTTATAAAGATTGTGAATCAAGTGGAGCACTTCATATTTTCATATTTTCGCTTCTTTGTAAATTTCCGGTTGATATATGAAAGTTTTCATTTTGATAGAGAGACATACATTTTACATGAAGTATTGCATTTTAAGTGTGCATAATGACGTCTGATTTTTAATAATATTAGAACTAGAAAAAAAAATCATTATCAAATATGCAAGTAACGGAGAAAAATGTAAAAGTAGCTTTCTAAAGCCTTTAAATATCGATATTTATGAATGAAGCATTAATGTAGTTTCTCTAAGTGAAACATTTTATGGGTTTGTATTGTAGAGTATTAAAGATAAATACAGAAAGAGATAACATAAATATTTCATTAGATAAAATTGAAAATATATTCAAAATGACGTTTTAAAAGCAAAAAGAGCACTTCAACAATAGTAATATAACTAAATTCAAGTCGTGTAATTCCTTGCAAGTTGTAATGTTTGTCCTAAATAATCTCGTTGAAATTAGGCAAATTTATTGCCAAAGTAAAATTGAAAATCGGCCATTTGGCGCAATTAAAGCGCCATGTTTTAGACGCACGAAGCAGTCGTATTTTATTTCCACCTCGCCATTAACCTGAGATTTACAACCGAGGGCCATCCTCGGTGGGGATGGTGGCGGTGGCTAAGCGCTGACAAAAGATAGGAAAGCGCACTTGGGTCTAGCACTTACCATTATGCGCGTATCTTTCATCTCGACGCTGCCCTTCCACCAGGTGATCGTCGGCGTGGGCCGAGCACCGACCACCTCGCAACTCAGCTCGTACGTGTGGCCGGCAGACAGTGGCCGATTGTCGCCAATCAATTTCACCCATAATGGACGCACTGCAAAAGAAAACACAATTACCACAATGCTTGCACCGATGCTACTGCCTGAGCACCAACTTTGGTCTACGTCCGGAAACTACCGAATCGCGCGTGGGCGAGCGAATATATTGATAATTAGGTTGTTACAAGTTCAACCATTGTTTAATTTCAGGCCGTGGAAAGACGCGTGCATCATTGAAACTTGCGCCGAACGAAAGAAAATTGCAAAATGAGATTAAAACTTGCTGCGGACGAGCGAGCCATTGTGAGGGGCTACCCCGTACCCGGTCGTTTGCGGTGCGACGTGGAGTTTATTCCTATTTTCGGCGAGGATTTCGAAGCCGATTTTCTGTCATTTTCCCGGTTTTGCGTGGGAGGCAGAGGCGGAGACGGGTAGGGTTTGGTGATCGTGGTCGGTTTTTGTCGGGCTTGTCGGACCGGACATAATTGCTTTAGAATCTTCGCAACGGCATAAAACGACAGCGAGTGGCCGCATGTGCGACGACGTGCACATCGTCCCGCATTTCTATGAGATGTGTGTGCGAAGTGTGGCGCGCTCGGCCGCACGCAATCTAATGTATTGTAACGAACGACGGTCGTCGTCGCGGTTACAGTCGCACGAAATCGAATTAGCCGCCACACAACTCAGGCAAACGAATGTAAAATGCGTAAATGTCTGAATCCAAAAGTGCATACTAATGAATATATTCCTGAAATGGACGATGTCTGAAATTCATCTAATAAAATTTGATTATAACATCTTTACTATCTTTAATTTGTTGAAAAAAATATAACGCTGATTATCAAAGACGCACTTTAGGTCAGGAACGAGCAACGTGCGGCTCGCCGAACATATTTGTTCCACATTATAAGCCCCAGGGGGACACCATTTGTTTATTTGAAACTCACTCATTTAAATCTACTCTTTCTGAACTCAGAATAAATAAAATAGAGACGATAATAATAACATCTAACGCTAGGATTAATTAAACTTTTCTATTGCCTTATATAGAGAACATCATTAATTATGTTCTATATTCGCTATTCTTATCTTATTACTAAAAGATCAAACCCCAGTTAGTATCCTATTGCGTTGATGTTTGTCGGTGAAGTTTATTCTCAACGAGCCATTTTTCTGGCTTCAGCTGCACGGTTCTTGGCTTTGCAATTTGTGCTCGCGCGCATGGAATGTTGATCTATTACCAGGCACGTTTATTTGATAATTTTCTCATTTTGCGCACGTCGGTCGAAAAAGGTCAATGCGCCCGCCCCGCGCCGGAAGCAACCACCGAGCACCGCGCAAACAATTCCTGTGGGACACAAAAGGGACCGAAATGGCCACCGTTCAGAGCGCGGCGCGCAAGCAAAAATGATTAAAATTATTACGAGGGATGGGAATGTAATATTACATGAGCGGATGGGAAACTCTTCAAATCCTTGAAGTATGTTAACAAGGGTGTTACGAGTATGTACATACTTTCTGTTTAGTATAATTAAATGGGCTCGAAAGTTACTAAAAAAGTCAGAACGCCATCCATACTTTAGACAGAAAGAAATTCACCTCGTATATTCTGGAATATTTGGCGAATTTTGTGAACAGGAATTCATCACTGCAACTATACCATTAATACGTTTAATAATTTATGAACTCTGTAAATAAATTTATCTATAATCATATTTTGATATTTAAATACAGAGATTTGCTTTGATAAACCATCACGAAACACAATATAGATGCGTCTATCAACGTTTTCAATAGCAACATCGATAAATCTAAATTTGGTAATTAAATCCATTTGAAATAGTTTTTGTTACACCTAATAATTCAACCTGTCAAGGATGAGTTGACTGCATACTTGATGTGAGTCAACGAGGCACAGTTGATTCAGTCGGAGAGTCCAGGATATTCACAGGACAAAGGACAGTAAGGGAGGCGAGAGGAGGATTAGCGTTAGGTAAATTTCTGGTCGGTTGAACTCAAACGTCCATTCGGTACGTCCCTCTATCTCTGTTATCCTCTCTTTCGGTCAATCACGACCCGAATGTTCAAAAATGTCCTCCATTCGCATTATCACCAGACAAATTATGCTTCATTGTCATACTAAAACGGTTATACAATTTGTAGTTAGTGCTTTATTTTCTTGAACTCTCTGACAACAAAAACATATAATGTATTTAACTTTAGTTAAAGCAGTTCTTCAGAACAGATATTTCCAACATTCTTTCTTATATAGATCTTTCATAGAATATACTATAGAATGGTATATTCTAAGGAAGCATCAAAGTAGGGTTATGTGGAAATTTGAAAGTTTCCTTAAGTTTTCGAGAGATGGTGCAACTGTACATGCAACGTTGGTTGCTGACATGAATTTAATTTGAAAAGTTCATCGAGGCTTATTGAGTGTTAATTAACCATCTCTCAATGAAAATCCGCCGAAGATGTACTTAATTAATTCCTGGCTTTCTTCACGAGGAGGAAATTACTACATCCCGCTTCGACGAAATAAAACTCTCGAATTTTCCCTCCAATTATACAATTTAAGCGATGAACTATGACAAATCAAACATGTATACATGCGCGAGGCATGTGACTAATTGCTTCAATCAAACAGTTGTGATTTTTTCACACGCTCCACTCAGAGCTTGTGTGAAAATTATAATTAACGACGATTTTTATTGGTTGTCTCTGGTGCGCACCTATGTGTTGCGTTCAGCTGCGTGCTTTTCGCCTCTGATTGCGTTCGTCGGTTCGTTGGTAAAATGAAAAATGTACCAATGACTAATGGTGCTAATGATAAATGAGGAAAAATTGAAAAATCTCCATTTGCTGGAACAACTCACACACAGCGACGGGCCCGCCCGAAAATCCACTCGAGCCCATTCGCAGAACCCACGCTGAAAATGTCGATTGCACACGTCCGATTGCCGAAAAATCGGGACGCAAACATGCCTTACAGCGCCCCCAAATAGCAATCGCCATTGGCGTCTTGTTTTTCCCGCATCATAATCCCACATCCGTTAGATTATTGTGCGAAGCACTTATCCCGAGTAAATTTTGGCGAGCGCACAATATTTTCTAATAAATAATATTTATCGAAGTCTCGTCGTTTCGTTTTTTTTTTCTCCGGCGAGGCAGGAATAAAAAGAAACAACATTCTCGGTCGCGTAATGGTAATATTTTCTATTACACAAGGTTCCCTGACAGCCGTTCGTTGAGTGGGAGCGAAAAAACGAGGCGAAATGAATATGGCCAGAGCCACCGAAGGTCACGCTGCCAAAGGGTTCACCCATTTTCGAAGCGTTCACTCATAACTTCTGATGCGAATAGAAATATATGAAAAGTTTCGGCCTAGACTCGCGACTAGCCAGGAACACAGCGGGTGCTTTTGCGACGAAGGGGGGCGGCAAGTGGTGAAGAAGTGGTGGAAAAAGTTGGCCGCCTGCAAAGTCGTAAAACACACGCCCCGTCGCTTTTTCTGCTTCACCACTTGGTGGTATTCATCATTTACAGGGTGATACATAAATATTAACAGTATTTACATATCCACAACATAAAATTACGAAATTAAGATTACAAAATTATATAAAAAAGAGGAAATTAGGTTAAGATTATTTATGGCAAATTGGGATGAAAGAAAATAGGTCTACCACGTTTAGGTAATCAATCAAAGTTCATACATTATATAGATGTATGATAGGAGGTTCTTCTTAGTTTGAAAAGCCTAACTTTTAATTCAATGAAGTGAAGGAGCCTATGATGTAGTATCCTGTATATTTAAATTAAGGTTATCCCTTTCGTTGTTAGTTCGGCAACTGACCGTAACATTTATTGTCGATGCACGAAAAGTTTTTATGCCTTCGACTCGTAGTCAACTCCCGTTTTTATCCCACCCTCCTGATTCGGCAGGATTTGTTTCCAAACCATCGTGGCTAGTCATCCCTACCAATGCGTATCAACTCTCTAAGTCTTTCTGAACCATTTGTAACCTAATCTCCTAATCTCCTCACTTCTTTCATACAAAAGGAATGTAATATAAACAACAATGAGAAAAGGTACAAACTAACCTATAACTTTTTCAATAAAATACTCCGACTTTTCAAACCAAACATCAAGTGATATTTCCAAATCATCAAGTATGTAAACACGAAGAACATTTTCTATTCTGAGCGCTTTTCAATACATGAAAACATCTCATTTATATGTACAGTCAACAACAAATGTAATTCCAGTCGTGATTGCTGCAAGCTGTAATGAATTAATACTTTTCGGATATTTTTTATTTCGCTCTGCCTGGTCTGAATAAAAAAATCCTGCCGAAAAACGGAAATCACATGAAAAAGCATCCGGTAATCGATGATTGGCCAGTTTTGAGCCGCTCAGACTCCGAGTTTTTATGCCACATATTTCCAGCGTTCTGCGTCCTGCACCCGTGAAACGTATCACATGGAGGCGGCAGAGTTGTATGGCAGGCGGCAGGAGGACGGGCGACGGCGTCGTGCTTTCAATTCGAAATTGTTGAAATTGTCTATAGCCCGAGCTGGTGCGAATCCCCGCGCGTTGCCGCATATTGAAAAATGCATTTTTTTTTCATTTTGCCTTTTGTGCCGCGCCAACTCTTTCAGCGATAATGTAATACGTTTCACCCCCTTCGAAAGGCGTCGAAACGTAACGAAATGGAATGGAACGCGCCGTACCCGGTTGCCACCTTTAAACCACGCTTCCGGTTGTATTTTTTTCGGCTGCCGGATACGGGAGAACCGGCTTATGTTTGCATGCTAGCGCGTGTTGAAGTGGAAGCGCTTTTGGAAAATCGTACAAATATGTAACAACACGTGCATGTATGTTGTGATGAAAGGAATGTGTGCCATGGCAATATATATTGACGGGTGGTGTCTGAAGTTGGTGGGTTCAAAACGTGAATTTAATAGGAGCATAACGTAGCACCGATCTATTTGCAATAAACAAGTAAATCAGGCGTAAACGAGGGTGTACAATGTTGCCGTCTAGGCAACTTGGCGTGCACGTAGCACGCCACATCGGTTGCATACAACATGTGTAATTTGCACAAATTGTTCAAATAAAGGTAACTTTACTTAATAAACCATACATCATGCGATAATTCCATGAATTATCTTCGTCGACATTGCACTGCTACAATTGGCTCTACCGAGCGCCTCCGGCGATTTAAATTATAGAGACAATTCCATGAATGCTATCAACCTATAGATGTCCTATAGCACAATGTATGCAACCCAACAAACAACATTAAATACTTAATCGTAAATTATAGGTTATATCTTTGTATAAATATCTTCGGTATGAAATAGAATCTGCAAACATAAACATGAGAATATTATCATGTAGGAAGAAAAAAAAAATCCGAAAGAAAATGGAGTAGAAATCTATAAAAATTACAAGTCAAAACGAAAACATTCCTTGCAAATACGTAGATATTGCGGAAATCTGTTTGAAGCAAACCGTGTCGGAAGCTTGATGCCGAAGCGAATTGTTCGCGAATTGGAAATGGAAAACTGGGATGCGGAATGAATAAGTGCGAGCGCACAAACAATTTTACCGGCACACAGTAGAGCAGTTACAGACAGATATTTATGTAACGCAAGACGTCTGGATGTTTTTGTAATGAAGCTGGCTGGAATTCGCGATCGACTGACGCTGCACGCCGAACAAATACAAAGAAATCGAAGACTTTTACATGTACAAATTGGTGGGCGTCGCGACTGGGAAGCGTACAGAACGTGATGAAACTTATATCACAGTTTGAAAGACGCAAAAGTTGAATAAAATCAAACTTTATCAAACACATTTTTGCTGCGGAAAAAAACCAATGAGAATTTTAAATATAGACGACGTTGTAAAGTGGCGACATCTAGTCAGTTTTGTGAGGAGAAGCACTGTGTTCAGTTTTCATCTTTTTCAATTTTAGGACCAACAAAACTTGCTCTGGTATAAAGTTTAAGCCATGTAGAGGACGATATGCAGAGGTAAGTGAAACTTGATGTGCTCCCAGGATCCCCAAACGGCTCAGGGAAAGTGGTTTGGAAGGCCAATCCCAAGACGAGGTCTTTATAGTTTTGGCCAAACACATAAACCTGAATTTTCCGACTAGAAATGTTTGCAAAATATGTTTTGTGTCCCCCATGGTGAAATTTGCAAAATATGTCTTTAAAAGTGTGGCAATTGTATAAATAGTACTTGGGAGATTATGTTGAACATTTGAACATATTTATCACTAAATTTTTCCACAGCAGGCTGTAGATGATAAAAATCCTTCCCGGTACGTTCAAGAGCATCTCTGGGTTTCCCGAGCAGAAGCATACTTCGATGACATGACAGACTGAAACTCGGAAAGTCTGAAAAACCTGCACTCCGCTGAGTGGCGCAGCCGAGTTTACGGCAGCGTCGAGTTAAGAGTGCAATTAAAATCGTCTGCTATGCCTTCATTGAAGTGATGAGTGCCAACAAGGTGCGGGGTCGTGGGGACGCACTAACAAGTTGCGTTTACTTCCACAATTGGCGACCATGATGCGTCAGTAACAACCTATGCAACCCAACATACGCCAGACAAAAGCACTACCACGATCACTGCACATCCCCTTCACATATTTATTATTTGATGCAGTCTCGTTTACTTCTCATTCGAGGGAAATTTAATTCCGCACGCAAATGCAATTCAAACTTATGGCGCAATAAAAGAAGACGTCTGCGTCCACGTGTCGCGTGAGTTAGGACAAAATGGCGTAGTGTTCGGAACAATGTTGCAATGTATCCTCGACGCGTTTTGCTTCTTCTTGCAACGCGATGGCAAATGGCTCACACCGCTTCGCAACGTGGGAAGTTTTGCAAATTAATGTCGCTCGTTGTCCATTTAATTGCGCACTTCCGCATTCGCGTCTGCGACTTGGGCGCCACGCATCCATGCTGACTTATTTATAGATAACGTTCGTTAGTTCACCCCGTGTCTGTTCTTTGCTTTGTTTGCGTTAATCCCTCGGTGTTCGTATTTGTGTTTCTGAACGCGCGGCGTTCCAGGAAGATGGAAGCGCGAATGATGAAATCCAAAATGGATGTCACTACCGCCTGGGGTGTTTGTTATTGTCTTTAATTAACTAGAATTAGTTAATTAGAGGATTTGATTGTTCCTTTTGCCGTGTTGTGCAGTGTCCATTAATTAACTAGCATCTTTCGTAGCTTTCCGATGGTCGCTATTAAGATAATCCTTATTTATCCGTAGAGAATTTATGCCCGCTTTATCCCTTTTCCCGGTAGTAGAGGAATAAAAACCCTGCTTAATGATCCTTCGAATTCAATTTCAATTAGTATATTGGCTGCTACTCATGTCTTTTATTTTGGAATGGATTTTCGTGTAAAGCTCTGAACGAAACCCCGAAAAATTGTAGGTTCGGCTCGACTTAAGGTAGAGTGGTCACATTTTGGTTTGCCACAGATGAATTTCTATTTAAAACGGTGTGGCCATTCCGTATGACTGGTCGAACGCGTTCTTGAAGGAAACACGGGAACGGATCAAGTGCAGTCGTCCCTTGCGGCTAGCATTGAAGTGAAGTTAGATGTGGTTAGAGGACACACACGATGCAAGCATGTCAGAGTGTAAATGCAACCGACCGCAATGCACCATATCTCGCACGGGAACAATGCGCGAACAGCGAAAAGACACCAGACATAGACACCCATGACACCCACACATTAGAGAGGAGATAGCGAGGTGAGAACCAGCAGGCACGGCAGCTACGATCCCCAAAAAGACCTCTAGACACGTTGCAGAGAATTGCAGGATGTGCAGAGATGCAACGACAGCGACATATCCCGAAGTCCAGCTGTGATATACGACACCTAACCGAATGAAGCGCGCTGCATGGGCAGCCCAATATACACACTACCTACTACTACCACCACCCACATTTATTCGTACCGTGAAAATCACGAGCCATCTCGTGACACATGCATCGCCAATGCACCACGTCGGGGATGGCAACCGAAACGCACGCGAATAACCGGGGAATGCTCACGTGGACGTGGTCAACAGAGCATGGACATTGCCATACACAGGGCGTTCCCAAAATGTATATTCCTCCCAGAGCTTCAGAACGATCTATATCCTCGGTGGCAATTGTGTGTGCAAATATTTAGAAATGTGTGAGTTTCACCGGATATCCGTGAATCAAGAATATCACGGACATCAGATGTGAACAATCTACAGTGGAACACGTAGTCCTTGTTTTGCGATGCAATTGTAGAAATGGGGAGCATTTCGGCGTGATTTCAGCAGGAACAGTCCTCTCACCATCATGATCGCCGGACATTTGGACATTGTGCACTTGTGCCGAGATTTTCTCTTATTTAGAATATTCAAACTTGTACTATTCTACTCCAAATTAACCTTTGAAAAAACATTTGAAATTCTGAAGCAATTCCGGAAAACATTTTATAAAATTTTAAATCTGTTAAAAATTGTTCTATTAGAAATCTGATGACGAGACAACTGAGCAAAAAGATAAAAGTTAATTAACTTTCGATGTAGTTATCTCATATAGAAATGCGACGAAGCGCAAACATACATTGGGGACTCGATAACAAAGCCCAAAATAGATAAAATTAAACGAAAAAGGGTGTCATTATAACATATTAAGTATTTTTGTACAAATCTGGGCAACTGTATATAAACTATACAATGTTGCCAGCTTTACCTACATTTTCAACACTAAATGTAGCTAAAGTGAGAAAACAGGTTACATTTAAAATCGTTTAATTCCAGTAAATTTACCTTATTTTTTCTACTATACCGAGGGTTGTTGTTTCAATGAAAAACACGATAATCGATTCCCAAGTAAACCCAAACACAAAAACACAACTATTTATTGAATAATATTATTCCTTTTCGTTTCTCCTGTTTTCAACTACACTTGAAAAAGGTTTTTGCAAAAGAATATAATATTTCTGGGAATACTAATCCTTGAATAACTTAGTTACATTAATGTGCTTTTCAGAAATAGTCTTTTATATGTAGGTTTCGATTAACTTAATTCCAAACTGGTAAAGACACATTCTTAAATTATCTAAACAGTGCTCAAGACACATTCATCTCTCAAATTTGATATTCCCTCGAGTTTTTACGATGCGCTGTGGTAAAACATCCCGCAAGAGTTTGAAATATTAAATTAAACTGTCCCCTCGTCGTCTGTTTAATTCGTCTGTTTTTGGCCCGTTAGAGTGCGCTGCGTTTTTTTACGGTTTTTAGCATCGTTCGAGTACGACGAAAGAGGGAAAATGAAGTGTATAAATGTAGCACACGGCTCGGCGTCTTGCAAGTGGCGGTGGCAAAACTTGCCGCGCCACGCATAAAAATGGTTTATTTACGCGCAATTGCCGCCGGCCGTGTTTAAGCTAATAAAATGTCGACACCGCCGGGGCGCGACGGCGGCGGCGCATCGCGTCGGCTGATCAAAGTTCGTAGCAGCTCCGCGAGAACTGGTGATCGTAATTTTGTTACGTGCCCCTGCGCTACCCACCGCTACCCCATACTTATGCAACCAAATTTGCAAACATCATAACATGCCGTCCTACTCAGAAAACGCAAACAGAAATAAATCCAAATAGCAACTAGGGGAACAAATGTTGAAATGTGCAAACAGTATTTAGAAATTCGCAAGTTGACATGCCGGTGACGGCCACGCTATGTATATGTGTATGAGTTGTAGAAACTTGCCGAACACAAGGAGGTTATTTTGACGATGGAGGGCGTGCACTGTGATTGCGTTAAAAGTTTAATCAGCGAGAGGGAATTTGTTAGTTTGCTGAATACGTTAACACCGACGCCGGGCGTCGGTGTTTGCCGTGTGTTCATATTCACAAGCAGAAGATGGTGGTGGGTAGTGTATAAACAAATACAAACATAAACAAATTGAAGGCAACCAGTTAAGCAAAAACGGGGGAAGTCAAGTATGCGTGAGCATGTTGTGTTTGCCAAACACATTAGCAACTTTTGTGCACACCATCATCTAAAATTCAACCACTAGGCAAACGGACGCGAAATCGTAAAATACATAGGCGAATTTTAATTCCCACTGATTAGTTTTTTATTTTCAGAATAACTACTTACAATGATTATTTAATTAGGCTATTAAAATTACGAGGTTAAATTTTAAAATTTTTAGATTAGATTTCTGTCAGGTTTGATTATGATTATAAGAGAATAGGCTAGAATAAGATGAAATTACTTTAGTTGAATATAACGTTGTGAAATCCAATAAAACAGTGAAATTCAAGTAAATAAATTACGAGGAACAAATTTCAACAAACTACAGAAAAGTTATTCGCTTGTTAGGGACTACATCAAAGGACAATTCGCTGGCGGTCAGCAGCGACAGATGTCCATTAAGGGTGTGGAAAGGATATAAATGAAATTCGTCGCGTCCCTGCTTGGCACCAGCGCAGCGACTTGATTAACGCAAATCTTTTGATCACACCCACGCTCCCGAAAAGGTCTGCGCAAATACAGGAACCGAAAAACACTCGTTACAATTCGCCGTCGTACAAAAACTAACGAAAGCTCCAAAGTTCATTAACTTATGGATAATAATCTAAATTGTACTTAAATTTTCCAATTAAATTTGCCAAACATTGGCAGTAATCGACATTAAAAGGTAGCCGTCGCTAAGCGGATAATACTATTTGACCCCGCGCTGCCTTTGTCAAAAACGGGGATCCAAAAAGAGAGTTAACCAACTTAGCTAGCAAACCCAGTTAGCCTCCTAAGTGGATAACAGACGCGCTGGAAAATCTATTGCGTATCAAAGCGCCCTATCAACCGACGACGCCGGGCGCAATTTCAGGTCATCCTTACCAATCCCTATCCTATTTCACTCAATTTCCGCAGAAAACTGTCCAGTATAATGCATTGAATATGTTAATTTAGCACTGTGTGTTTAGCACTGGGTGTGTTGAATATGAAGGTTGAATACGAAGGCAGAATATCTCCAGTGTTACAGTAGAAACCGCGCTAATATGTTATATTTGCGATGTTAATTAGTTTAATATTTTTGTCCGTAGCGAGGAGGCACATCTAATAATATCTAGTAATATGTATGTTACGAGATACATTTGCATTTGCATGTCCAACCCATCCACGATGATTACGTAAAATTTTATGTTATGTTGCGGGTCAAAACCCTTCAGTTTGTATGTGTGTACCGAGTGAGAGAGACGTCCTATGAGGCCAACTAAGTAATTGGCAAAATTTGCATGTTTTGTGTATGCAATATGCAATTCGAGCATTATTACGCATTGCCGGCGCCAGCTTCCATTAAAAAAGTTCAGCGCGTCGACACGACATTTTCCAATCTTGTTATTTTGGATATTTTCTCTTTTAATCTTCTATATTTTCTTTTTTATTAACAGAAATAGGTATATTATCTTTTATAATATAAGATTTAACAAATTTTCACGGATCATAGATATTTATAATTAAAATACTTTATAAAACTTTTATGGGGAAGATTTTATAGATTATTTTGCAGATTAAAGTTTTTATAGACATATTAATTAAGAACTATTACAAAATTTAGTGTGGAATTTGATAAAATTAAAAACTAATAACGAATTACACGATGCTTTGGTTGTTTTAAAAATCTGTGAGTAATAGTCGACTCTTAGATGTCTGAATTGACGCTGAAAATAGGGAAGATTAAAACCAGATGAGCCGATATGGACGTCTGAAATTAAATTTAATCAAACAGCGTTCCTTCATCGCCGTCGATCTTGAGGATGAGAATCGAGTCCTTTACACAATGTTCTACTCGGCTACACGCTGTTTGGATGCAACCCGCCTTGCACTTATTAAATTCCATCGATTTATCGGCAAACATGTCAATAATGCGAGTTTGGCTTGAGTTTCTCTATTTTCCGTCCTAGGTTTTCTTTGTACGTCGGCAACAAATATTTTTCTATTTTTTTTGTAATAAAGTGATTTTATTATGAAGAGATTTCGAACAAACATGTATGCTTTTCCATTTTTGTAGAGTACTTTAATTTTTTAACTTACGGAAAAACAAACAGTAAACAACCCCTAGGCGGACCTCTAAAAAGATGGAAAGACAGCTAGTATTGAACGTCACCAGAAAACCAGGTAAGTTCATCATGATATTCTCATCACAACAAGTCATAACTACTTACAACAGTAAAAAGAAGAAGAAGAACTTATTTTTTGAAGTATATACGCGGGCTTGATTTGGGGAGTAAACTGGTGAGAGCAAGCCGAACTTATCAATCCGACTGTAAGTTTTCTATTTAAGTGTGTTTATCATTTCAACATGGGAGGCAGGCAATTTTTTTAAACGTTTTTTCTTTCTTATTTAACAAATTTTCTTTGAATATCAGGTGCTATTACATTTCGTAATTCTTGAAGTGAAATACTTAAAGAAATTGTTTATAAATATGAAAGATTTTAGTCTAAAGTGTGATGAAAAGCACACTCTTCTTTTTAAAGTATATTGATTTCTTATCAATAAAGAAACGATGTTTAATTGACTTTACTTCTCATTTAGTCTCAAATTAAGAAAATTGCTTTATATTGCAAAATTGCGTTTTATAAATATGCCAGTAACGCCTACAATCTAGTAGAGACAAAGATGCATGAGACTCTCAAGGATGCGATAATAAATAAAGCGTGCCTGTCGTAAAATTTCCATTTTCCACTTCTTTTTATACACGCAATAACCGGAATGAAATACCTATGAGGAAGTCGGGGATGTCGCGTCGAGGACTTTAAGGACTATCAGCGACGGAACGAAGTGGTGGAACCTTCGAGTTCTAGGAGTGGAACATCAGGGCCTTCGTTCGGCTTTACGGACTAAGAGGCATTGGTAGATGAACGCAGAATACAGAGCGCAGAGGCAACGTGAAAAAGAAGGATGAAGGAAGTCACTGGACGATATGCTACCGATGATAAATATTAGAGATGATGAGGAAAATGTGCAAATGTACGCGGTAGCAAAACTCCCGCATAAACTTTTCGTAAATGTTATGATAAAATATGGATAAAAGTGAAACTTTCATGAAATTACCTACATACGTCAAGGTCTATAAAATACTTTGTAATATTGCACTTCATAATCAATGAAATATATACTTCATTCAAGACACCAGTTTTGTGTTATTTCAGCTTTGAATTATTTTCTACCTAATTTACGCGCAAATTTAGGTTTCAAATAATTTTTATTTTATTTAAATAAGGTTAAGTTTATTTGAGAATAGTTTAATACTCATCTCAGTTAAAGTTGAGAATCTCAGTTGTATGTCAAAAAAGATATTAAAATATAAGTAGTCTTAAACTTATCCAACTTTAAATTTTTCACGTATCGTCGTTTTTTGGTTTTGTGTACACGATTGAGAAAATTCTACTAAGCCTATTTTGCTGAGTTATAGTTCATTTTATAAATAATCAAATTCTCCACAATAAGACGTCAATTGTTTTTTGAAAACATTTATATTAACGTATATATTTCTTAGTTTATGCCGAATTTGTAAGTGAAAAATGCTCTTTAAATTAAAAACTGTATAAAAATATACCATTTTAAGATTTTGTTAAAAATACTCGACGTCATATTCAAGATAATTTTATATATTTTGTAAAAACATTTTGGTTTTTCGCTTCCGATCAAAATTGTTGATGAGAGAATGTACGCAGGTGAATTTTGCATTAAATTATCCTCAATAATTCAGGTATAGTTACTTGAGATTAAATATCGTAGCAATCTAGAATTTTTCGACAAGGTAAATGATTTCCCCCTTAAATTACGTGAAGTAGACGATAAATTAAAATGATTTAAGATTAAATTACATCATATTACCTCTTGAAAATAAATATTTTGTTACTTAACATTAAGAAAATAATACAGAGAGCTTAAAAAACATTTCTCATCGATTTTTTAATAAAAAATTCCTTAGAATCCTCTCCCTTTGTGGAGCAAAAGAACGGAAGTAAACAAAAAAAGCTTTTTTTATCCCACCCGGAAGACAGAAAGGAAGATATAAAATAAAAGAAGCGTATAATCAAAGAATGCGCCGCGCATTAGACATTCCCACGTCCAAAAAGGGTCGAATCGTTAATTTCATTCATGATTCATTTCATTCCTCAGCAGTCGTAATGTTTCTATTAAGAAATGAAACAGACGGCCGCGTCTTTTCAGCAAATAAAAAGTATGACGGGGGTATTTTGGGGCAAATAAATAAAGAGACCCTGCCATAAAAAGTTAAAAGTGATGTAATAAAGCGGATTAGAAATTCAATCATAAATTTTGATACACTCCAGTCACGAATCATGGACCCAAACCATGGGAATTGACGTTTAAAGAAATATAATTTAATCAAATACTCGGTATTGTTCCAATTTTACAAATATGTACAGTATATATGAAAAATTGGAATACTTGTTTGTGATACGTCGATTTGGAAGTTATTCAGCTGTGTGAAAATAATATCCAATAATGACTGTACATCCCGGAAATGAAGTAATTAATTTCGCTTTGATTGAGCGTAGAACGAAATATTGGCATTTAAATTTATATACGGCGATAATTAAATGATGAGCTTATATACGTGTACGAAATTTTGCGATTTAATCCAGCAATTAATTTGCACCATTGTACGATAATTAATTTTCCATGTGAAATTTCAATTCTTTGGTTTTAAATTTTGTAAAGTTGTGGATTTTATACATAATTGGCCACACAATTGATCAATTTATACTATATACTTTTATAAAAAATAACATTAAAAAAATTCTGTATCGCATTTTTTAGGTGAATATTAAGAAAATATCTAAAGAAAATTACCCTACAAAAAATGGAAATAAAAAGAAGAAAATCAAAAGAAAGGGAAAATGAAAGCGAAGGATGAGTTGCGTCGACGAGTGGTAATTAATAAAGTTGATGGATGTAAAATTAGCGAATGGGCTGCAGGGAAATTTTTGAGGCAAACTTTTACGCAACATTAATTAGCCTGGCCGTGGAATGAATATATCGATAAAATTATAGCCTAAATGTGGCGTGCGTATTTTATTGAGTCGAAGAAGTGTTTCATTTTCTAGTTTAATTCAGCACTAAATGCATTCCGAGTGTCACTTTAGTGAACGTCGTACACGATTCGATTCAATTAATGATCGCTCCTTTGAGGGGATGTTTTGACTTATTGCTCGTCGTTCTAGTGAAAAACGGCGAAGAAAAAAAGCAGGTACAGAGGGTAGTAAAACTGAGAAGGAAACAGAACTGGGAGAAAATCGAAGGAAATGTCAGCAATACGCCGGTGGGATATACTTTAGAGTCTTGTAAGTTTGTCGTCGATCGCATACCAAGTGATAGAAAAAGAAAGGACATGAAACGAATCGAAATCAAATGCGAATTTTGCAAAGAGAAAAGAAGGATAGAGAAAAATTGATGATTTATCATGAATAAATCATAAATAACTAGAAATGTACTTAAATGAAATTTACTCAATTTACTAAAAATGACATAATTTCTTGATAAAATTACAAATGAATGTAGTTTTTGGTAATTCGAAATTAATATTTATTTAATTCCATTCCAGCATAATATTCTTTCCTCTAATTATTCATGCTAAACCCTCATCAATTGTCTATCTTCATATGTTTTAACCGAAAATTATAATAGATGAACCTCTACAAACTTCAGAAAATGATTTCACGTTCTTGAAAATGTTTAATGAATCATTAAAAATTAGCTATAACGTCATATCCTCAAGAAAGTAGGTAAAACTTTGCCAACACGAACATAAGTCATGTCATATAATCATTTTATGTAATTCATAAACAGTTTAATTCGTAATTAACAGAGAAGTGAATTGGAAAACGCCATGAGACATTACTGTATGCTCGATGTGCATACTCTGCAGATAATGTACAGGTCTGCAAGCCCAAGTTCATGCACTATGCAACGACAATAACTAAGTTGAGCCCGTGACGCTGGTAGAAAGACAGCGGAGTGCAGCGATGGAAGAGGGTACGATGTGATCAAGATGAAATCCATATGACTACTAACTTTATTTCCTCTAGATCTATCGATACATACAAATTATTTAACTGCTAATGGTGCATGACTTCGCCAGACTCTTGCTATTGTCTGGCCGATAACGATTTTATTGGCTAATTGCCACGACATCATGGCCAATTCGAAACCAGATGAACAAACACATTAATATTGAAAGATTTAAAGTTCTTCCCAGCGTAATTACGCTCCGCTGTTTACGTATCTGCGTAAAAAATTATGGTCTTTACATTTGGTAAACATTTGGTATTTTAAATAATCGGATACTGTTTTCAATTCACAGCAAATTCAGATTATACAAATATGGTGGAGGTGCCGGGTACTACCATATTTCTACATTCAGATTTCGATGAAAATTAAATAATGCAAAATTTGAACCGAATGGACGTCAATAAAGCTCAGAAAATATTTTCTCTTTCTTAAAGATATTTAATATATCATTAATAATGCGCTCTAACTTCATACTTTCAAAAAAGTAGGTAAAAACATCACAACTAGAAATCTAACAACTAGAAATGGGATTTGCTCAACATCACATAAATTCTTGATAAAATTACAAATTAATGTAGTTTTTCGTAATTTGAAATTCATATTTATTTAATTCCATCGCAGGATAATATTCATTCCTCTCATTTTTCCTGTAAAACCCTCATCAACTGTC
>WSZQ02147009.1:27936-39931 GCA_019419845.2 Weissflogia rhopalogaster
TTTGCATTTCACGGATGAAAAATCAAGGAAATGAACCAAATCTTAGATTTTATGTTATCCTTCATAAACTCATCAATCCGTAATTTAATTTAATGCATTTACAGATAACAAAACTGTAAATGAAGTCTTTAGATATTTATTTTTGTTTTTTTTAACGTAATCAAATACATTGTTAAAACATGGCTACCCCGAGATCTAAAAGTACATTTTGAATTAATATTTTAATAAAACTCAAACCCTTAGTAGAGGCGAGTATGATGCACACCGGCACCTCTACCATATGTGTATCTTTAAAAAATAATAATGTATTTGGTCCGGAGACCTGGCCATCGACCTAACTAGTCCTTCAGCCTGGAATTAATTTATATCTTTTATTGTTTGTATTTTTGTTTTACATGTTATTGCGATTGTAATGTGATGTTGTTGTTATTGTTGTGCTGTTGTTATTGGATCTTGATGTAGAGTGATATGAATACAGTCAGTGGTTTCTTGTTGTGTGTTGGTTATTATTTCTGTTGGGTTGTGCATTGCGTTTCTTGAATGGTTCTAGATTGTGATTTTTGTAAGAGCGAATTTTAATTGTGTGAATTTTCTAAGTGATTTTTTGTGTAATTTTTTATCAATAATAAATACACACATGTAGAGTATTCACCGCGGAGACTCAAACCCCGTCCGCCTGCGAAGCACTACCAACAATGCTGCCCAGGTGGGCTGTATATCTTTATTATGTATTATGCTTCAAAAATTAAAATAAAACGAAATATTTAACCAATTAAACGTGATAAACCTCTGCAAAATCTCAAAAATTAACTCTTCATCCTTAAAAAGCTTTAATAAACCATTAACAAGAAGTTCCAACTTCATATCCTCAAGAAAGTAGGTAAAACTTTGATAAGACGCACGTAAGTCATTTCATATTAAGAAATTCCCAGTTAAATTTGAAGAAAATCCACTTAACATCGTTAAAAAGATTAACCAGCATTAATCGCTCATCATCCGATGGCGGAGCAGTTAAATCCAAGTTTAATATACTTACGCCCGCCCGGCCAGCCCGTGCAGTGCGCCGACCAATTTATATTTAACCGTATAAATGTATAAATTTGTTAAAATCCACGGAAAAACGCTTTGATTTCGGCTGTAGGAAAGGCGGAATTAGAGTGAATTCGGGTGCGATGTCGCGAGGTTTAAAGCGATTACAGTGTTGCGAAGACGTACGCTTAGGACGAATACCGTCTTAATTATTAAATCCGAGAGGCCGCGGGTGGCGACAAGTCGTCCTCAGACTGTCCTCGTCCATCTCAGGAACCCAAAAACCCACTTAATAATTCGTTTATAAAGTCGTCCAGCATTCGCCGAGATTTATTGCATTAGCAATTGAAATTTTCTTCGATTTGTGGTGTAGTATTTTAGATTTGCTAATTTTCTTTTTTCTTATATGACAAAATATACTTTTAAATTTATAGGATTATGATTATTTCCTTTTTTGAAATTTTGAAATTTGATACCATATTAAGAAAATAACTGCAAGATGTATTTGAGTTGCTTTAATATATGTTTCTGTCAAATGCTGGAGCTTTTTCATTTATTCTTTAACCTTATCGTGATGGTAGCATTGGTGGAGGCGCCGGGAGCTCGTTGAAAGCGTATTAGTTCGACGTCATGTCTTTCTTCATTAATGTCGTTTTATACATGTTGGGGGTGGAATTTTTTCTTTCAACTTCTTTCTGTTTTATCAGCATGATGCGATCTTTTTGGCGATATACTAATGTCTAATGACTTATTGTTAGTTATTTACAGAATTTCTCAATTAACTTCTATTTTTATAATCGGTCGTATTTTTTTCAACTTACAACAGTTACCTTTTCATATATTTTTCCTCAAAAATGGATCAGGACGGAATAATTCATTTACTATCTACTAGACTACGTAAAAACACCAAATTTATCTAGATTCACATGACTAACCATAACACTAAAACAATGAAAGAAAAATCACAATCGAATTTCACTTTGTTTCGCGTAATTGCGCAGAGAATCTTTTTGATGGTAGAAAAGGATGTCTGGTTATTAGAAATTCCAATCCAAGGACGTAGGGCGCCGGATCTGATTTATTGCCTCAGATTGCGCAGCGCTAGCGTACGCAGATCGTAAAGTAGATTTTCCGACGAGCTTCCATACCATTCGCCATATCGTACGCGTATGTCTAGTTGTTTTTTATATCTCTTCTTAAATACATGAGGCAGATACAATAAAAAGTCACATTTGCAGTGTTGCGACATTGGAAGAAATGTATGCAACCCGTCGTATACGCAGTGGAAAGAAAATTGGTATTTATTAGCGCAAGCACCACCTTTTTAATGTAGGTTTTTATTTATTGAGGCTTGGGATTTCTTTATTACCCTTCTGATCAGACTTCGTAACAGGCATATTTATTACATGCATTAACACGCTATTTCGCCGTCATGCTTTATGTAAATAATAAAACGAGAGTTTCTAAAGTATGGAATATGCTTATATATGATATATCATTATAGTTAAATAAGATATTCACGCTATCCATGTATATTTTGTTTATTTTATATTTTCAAATGATAGGTAATCATTTTTGTTGGATGGTATTATTTTTTGTAATAATTCTATTTCAAATCGTCATTAATATTTGTTATATGACTGAAATTAAGAAATTGACAACTTTGAATATGTGAAATTTGTTCAATTCTTCAAAAATAGAGATTTTTCGTGAATGTAGGCAACCAATTATGCGCGATATTCTTATTTTAAGGTTATAACTAATTAACATATAAGATACTCAATTAAATTCTGAAACATTAAATTTTAGTATGATGAGGGGAAAATATAATAATTGAGATTTTTTAATCCAGTTTTTGAAGGTCATAAATATCACAAACATGACACGGCCAGTTTATGACGTTTAAAGTGTTATATATTCGAGCATTATGTACATTTACGCAACGCCATTGCCGCTGCCGGCGGCAGCCATGATGGAAAACCGATAAGTGTAATTAATTAACTCGAGCCGCCTCCGCCGTCATAAAGCAAATTCGCCCAACCGCTTCCCGCGTGTGCTTGGCTGCATACTCAACGCCCGGTAACACGCAAGTGTGCAATAATAGTAGATCAAAAAAAAATTCAAACAATAAAAAAAATCATTGTCGACTATTAAAAACTAGCGCAGCATTTAGGCAATAAACGCCGCGGTGGCACTGAATAACCGCTGCTATTAGCGGTATAAATTGCATAAAATGCTTCTCTTCATTGTCGAAATTCAGCGCAACAGCTTCTAACAGGTACAACAATAAATTATATGATTTATTGCATATTGTTCATGCTCGGAAGCATATATTCACCGGCGCAGAATAGCTAAAACAGTCCAACTTTTGGCCGCAGTCAAAGAGCATGGACATAACCTCAATTTAGCACTCGTACCGCATGTTTTGGATGATGGCGTGACTGCCACAATTCCAGTTATGCTTTATTAGTGTTTGCACGGGTTGGAGGCGGTTCTAAATACAATTATTGCTAATCATAATTAAACACGCGTTTCGTTTACGAGTGCGCGCCACCGCGGAAACATGTGTAAATGTAAATGCAAACCGGTGCCGAATCCAATGGTGGTGTCGCGAAATTTATGCGACAACCGCGCCACCGCAGAGCAATGATTTCGATTTGTGAGCGATGTGTAATAATTTCGATTTTATTGCCGAATTATACCAACGACGTGTTTATTTGTTATTCCCTACGCTCAGCACATATGCAACGCACATTACAATTCGCCTCTTTTGCATATTTTTGCTTTATTCTTTATTGGCCACATGTAAAATTGACGGTGGAATTTGTGCGCGCGAATAAATTTTGCACAACTATGTATGTGCTGTAATTTGTAGATTGTTGAACAGTTTAACGAGTCCTGAGAGGAAGATAGGATGTAATGACGTAT
Organism: Weissflogia rhopalogaster; assembly: GCA_019419845.2. Lineage (NCBI taxonomy): Eukaryota > Metazoa > Arthropoda > Insecta > Coleoptera > Staphylinidae > Weissflogia > Weissflogia rhopalogaster. Next base: position 31,894 of record WSZQ02147009.1, read on the forward strand.
AATATTTTATTATATGCGCTTTGAAATATGAATATGAATATTATGCGTGCCATGTTGTGATACGTCAAAGAAGTTTATCTCGGGATTTACGAGCGCCAGCACATGTCGGATGCCTGCCGCCTTCGCGGGGCCCAGGGAGCTTGGCGGAGGCGGTCGGTGTGGCGGTAACGCTGGCGGCTCACCTGCGCATTGTACAATAAACATAAAGCTCTTTATTGATACGCAGATTTCGAAATTTTACGACAGCGTTTTAAGCGTTCATAACCCGGCAAACATCGAAATAAAACACCGGAACGATGCCGAAATTAATTTCCATCTTTTAAATGCCTCTGGAATGAGTACTCATCTTCTGCTTGTTCTATCTTCTTACATTAAATTATCTCATTTTAAATTGAATGGTTTATAGTGCTTTATTATTTTGCTGAACGTATTCCTAGTTATTAAGATTTTATTTCATGTTATATGAATACAGTCAAGATTTCTACTTATATACCTATCATTTAAGACTGTAGAAAAGTTAGATGACTAAAAATTTCTATTTTGGTTGCGTATATTATTTTAAATCCTAAATATTACGTATTTTCACAAGTAATTTTTCTTAAAAGGAAGTGTCTTAATTGTCCGATTTTAATGAACAATTTTGTACGTGTATATATTACTTCAACACCAAGCCACACTGGATTTAAAAAAAAACACTTCGATAAGTTTAAACTCCCGCATTTTGTCAAAAATGGGTATTTTAAAATTTTGGTATCAGATCAGTTTTGACGTAACGGTTGGTTCGTGTTTTGTGCCACACCGTAGACGGCTGTAGTACTCCGTCAATTTTAATAAAATTTCAGAGGCGATATTCTAAATGGTTTCCGCTAAAAAAACGCACAAAAATTGCCACTTTCTCGCTCGGTAAAACAAAAATATTTTTTTATATTTTTATATATTCTTATATAATTTTTATATATTTTTTTAGCAATAATAGGCAAGGGAACATCCATAAAAATTGATTATTGTCTAAATTATAGATTAATCCTTTAAATTTTGGCTTACAAACTTTTACAATCATTCGTCTACCATCTACCCGCCTACCATAAAATTATTAAAAAGAAACTGCATTCAAAGCTGTACCAAATTTGGATTTGCGTTAGTTTATTTTGATTAAATATTAAAACGAGTTAGTATTATTCCGTTGGTGCTCTTGGCAAACAGATACGTTCCAAGGTGCAATTCGGAGAGATAAACCGACCGACTTATCTTCGTTACGCCACGTAATGATTTAAATTCGTTCTGTTTTGTTTCGCTGCACTCTCGTGTCTCGTGCGGCGCGTCGGAGGCGGCTGTAGCGGTGGAGGCAACCCAGTGGCTGGTGCGGCGGTGGTGTATAAGTCGGTCACATTTTAGCCGCCCGCCAAAACTGCAGTCGTCGTGCTCTCCCGATGAGTAATGAATGTAATTTTTCGCTGGAAAACGTTGGCATGCGTTTTTCCCGACGAATTCGTCGCGTGCCAACGCAACATTTGGGAAAATTATGAAAAAGGAAATATTTATTACTCTCCAGTGACTGCCGCGAAACTCTACAACTAAAAACGAAAATTCCACGAGAACAAACAAATTAAATAAATCAGTGGAATTGTGAGAAATTGCTGCGGCACTATAGCAAAATCAATTGTAATCGAAATGTATACCATTTTCGTAAATTATAATTACATTTTTTTTTAATGTATTTGGTCCGGAGACCTGACCATCGACCTAACTGGTTCTTCAGTCTGGGATACATTTTTATCTTTTAGTGTTTATTTTTGTTTACATGTTATTGCGATTGTAAATGTGATGTTGTTGTTATTGTTGTACTGTTGATATGGGATGTTGATGTGGAGTGATAGTGTGAATGTAGTGAGTGGTTTCTTGTTGTGTGTTGGTTATTATTTTTGGTGCGTTGCGCCTTGCGATTGTTATATGGTTCTTGATTGTGATTTTTATCAATAATAAATACACACATGTGGGGTGTCCACCGTGGGGACTCGAACCCCGTCCGCCAGCGTGGTAAGCCGAAGCACTACCAACTACCAAAATTAAATATAAAGATAAATTCAAAGATAAATATAAATTTTATATTGAGAATAAAGAAATGCCACTTTGTGGATATACATATAAAATGCAAATTATATTTTGATAAGAAGTCTAACTTGATCAAAATTATAAATAACCACGAATTAAACTTGCCATACGTAATGGGAAAAATTGCAGACATTTTTATCCCTCACCTGCTGTAATGTTGTGATGTCGCTGGTGGTTTGCAGCGAAAAGAAGGACGAATTCAGCGCAAAACGAGTGGAGAAGAAGCGTAATTAACAAATTAACCCGGTAACCTGGTGGTATCGTCGCAGAGGAGCGTCCCAGAAATGCAAAAGCGATTCTAATTGCTCACACCGAGTTGGAAGCTCGTGCCGCAAAAATCTAATTAGGAAAACATTTCACGTTCGCCGCAGTTCGTATTGAGGAAAAGGAAATGTGGCAAACAAAAGACAGACGGAATCAAACGTAAAACAAAAGTCAAACGCGCATATTATTCACCTGCCATATTGACAGAGCAAATTTGCGTTAATTAAATGTCAACGATGGATGTTAATTACGACTTTAAAATATGAATTTAATTATTTCTATAACCCGCAGGATGTGCGCATATATAAACTGGAGTTAATCCTACTAAAAATGAAGAGAGTGTTCGTCGGTGGCCGCTTTTTTGGCCTTTTTCTTAATACGCTGGCCCATCGCAGACGAGCAGTCGACTCTATTTAAAAGAATTATTAGCGAGGGCGACGCCACCACTGCCGACACGAGTACAAGCTCTTTATTAGCCGCCGCCGTCGGTGGATGCCAGCTATATGAGCGCGCCAGTTCGAGGGCGGCGACGAGCGGATGGATAAAAAAAGCTGGTGTTCGTTGGCTGAAGGTTGAAATAAATGAGCGAAAGGTCGACACATAGTTGCGCCTGCAGATCGTGCGCTGCATACGCGCGCGGGGATAATGAAAAAAAGTGAGGAGGACCTGGGTGGCGGCGGATGGAGATGGAGGGCGAAAAGAAAGCGGCGGCGGCGTGCGCCGACAACCGGCGAGAAAGCCGGAAGCGCTTCGAGCACTTCGGGAGACTGGCAAGCAGGCAGACTGCAGCCTACCAGAACCAACCGCATTGCATCCTACAAGAACGAACTTGTACAGGAAGCAGGACGCCCTGGTGATTGTAATTTTCTTCTTGGATAGGGCTACTCTTTGCTTATGTACGTTGAGCCGTTGTGCACAAGTTCAACCCCAATTTATTAGTATTTACTGGCATATTTATATAGTTAACCTTAGTTTAATTAGTTTTTATATAATTCTGGGTAATTTAGGGACTAAAAATCTATCGTATGAAAGTATTTTCTATTATATTTTACAGTGAAATATAGGGAAAAAAGACAAGTGCCTTTTAACCACACGATTGAAGTATAACTAATTATATTTTATATACCTGCTACTTTGCCGATGTTCTGCATGAGGTCTTCGCAACGAATTCAGATGTTTGTTCAGGGCAAGAGAAATGATATCTCACATTTCTGGCCATATGCAACAGACGTATTATGCTTACGTTCCACAAAAAGGAAGCTTCATGCAGCACCTTTGTTGCGAACAACAACATCATCCCACGAATCGACGCGAATCGGAGAGAAGTTGATGCGACGAAGTTTCAGATATGCCTAACCTTATTTACAAAAATATTACAACACCTCGATTGAGGTCCACACCTCCAACTTCCCACAACATTCATCTCTACCTCGTACATCCACTCTTCTCGTCTACCTTCAGCCAATCTGGGCACTCGCTCACTCTCAATATCTACGAGGTGTGCCACGAAATGCTACCCTTAGGTATAGCACTAAAAAAACATCTGCGCTGTACACTTGGCACTCGCAAGTCTATTCTGCCCGATCTGCGGGAGGTCGTTAAGGTACAGAAGGTACCACTGGACGTGCTCGAACAACACACCATCAAATCGTCTACGTTTTCCAGAAGAGCCACCCAACTTGCCAAATATGCTCGCCATAAATATTAATAATAATAAACTTAGTTTTTCATTTGAGTCCATCAAGTATACACACTCTTAACTTTACTCTCTTTACAGACAGCGGGTAGCTGAACTACATTGTTTGACAAGCATATTTCGAATATAAGTTAAATATTATGCAGAATTTCTCAATCTGACAACTTAATCCAACAAACTTTAAAACTAAATGCTCTGTCAATAATAAACTTTCTCCTTTACAACTATGTATTTCAGACGAAATTTGGGAAGTAAAATACGCTTGATGCCAAGACCAAAGGATTTACCACTCCCTTTCCCCGCTTCAGTTGTCGTAGTCGTCGCCACCACCACCCTTCGTCGACGACAGCGACGCATCGGCGATGACATTTTGCAAGTGTGAGAGCCCACCACTCACCATGCAGTGACAAGCAATGGCGACTACGACCACCGCGACGGCGTTGTTACAAATTAGATTTGCCAAAGCTGGGACTCGCCGGCAGCTGAAGCAGTATCGGCGGTGGTAAACGCCGTTGGCAGAATTTGCCGCGACACTGGCTAAGTGGCAAAGTAAAACTTCTTAATTTGCGTGCACACGGCCGGGGATATGGGTGTGTAAGTGCTACTCGTTGGCACGAGGAGTGAGGCAAATTACCGAAGACCAGTACAAATTAGCTCCCCGCACTCGAGCGTAGTAATAAACTTAAAATTATCAGATTCGCCCACGTTATTACGCCTGTTACGCCACAGTCTGGAACAGTGTCGCAGTTCCATACAGTTCATCTAGTGAAACTAGCCACTAGATTTTCTAATTTTCCTATTTGGTGTAGAGGGCTTAGGTTTACTGGGAGACGACTTATAATTAACAGTGTTATATCAAAGGCAGAGATTGTGGTAATCTTGTGTCTAATCTTTGGTTATCTACAGTTAAAAGGCATTATAGAGCGTACAATTAGAGCTACTTAGGTGCAGTTCACAGTTGCAGCAAGGTATTAGGTAGCGTAGATGCCGACATGTTGCCCTGCGCGACGACACGTAGGCAACTAAGTGTACACAACTGTGCCGTGTGCTGCCCGCCACCGCCGGTGGCATTGGTGGTGAGGCGTATCTCAACTACCGAAAGTTGTATGCTGCATTCTTGTCCCCGCCGCTGGGTGGCTGTGGTGTGGTGATGTGACTGGAGGAAGTGGCAGTGTGTTTTTGCACGTAGCTCGTAAACGTGCCGTCAGTGTGCCGGCCGATAACTAACGACGTGGCGGCGGGCGGGCGGCGCCGTCGACGGGCGCCATGTCGGTTGAAAACTAAAGACGACGTAAAGCTATTAGCTTCATCCCGTCCGACGACGGGTGGCGACATGAGCCGATGGCGAAACAATAAGTCGATTAGAATGATTAGATAATGATGATGGTGTAAAGTTGCTAGCCGAGGAGGAATTCACTCAACCTTGCCTTACTCGAAGCAGGACGATTCTATTGACTTTGTCATTAAGCGTCCATAGGTTTTTTTTAAATTAAAATTTCATTAACCTACTGGTAAAGATCACCTGCTCAGACTAAATAAAATAAAGCGACATATTTCGAAATGGAATCATCGGAAAAATAGGTAGAAATTAATAAATGGTTCTACAGATACTTCTGATATACTATACTGGTTCTAGGACGACCCCTTCCACTTAATAATATATGTTAATGCCTAATAGATGGCTTTGTAGTATTAAACTTATTTACAAAACGTTTGTTATATGTATCCACTTTATTAAGGTACAGTTGGAAACACTGTACTAGATAATTTCGCATTGTCAAGCGGAGATCACCCGCGTATTTGTTTGAACATCAGCAAAATTTTCATACATTTCGTTGACCACAGTCGAGAAGAACGAAATCGACTTATTTATGGCGTGGTTGGAATTAACGATCAAAAGGCTGTGGTGGTAATTTTAAGCCTGGGGGGGTGGTAAAACCGCGGCCACCGATAATGAAAGTAAAACACCTTCATTCGCCTTCCACGACCCGCCGTTTGCTCTTTAATGTGCTCCGGCTGTGCGGCGCACTTTTCGCTAACCGCCGCCAAACCAATGCGGAGGCGGGTCCGCGGTCCGTACGGTCTCTAATGACTAATCCAATCAAGGAGCGGTCGGACGCTGCCACCGCTATAGCCACCGCCGGCGCTATGTGCACACGATTGCGACGTGTATATTTATTCTGCACTGCGGCGCGGCGCTGCTGGCGTTTCAGTTTGATGAAAGGGATCTTTTGCATATTCATGAAAATATGATGAAAACGATGAAAATACGGGCGTAGCAGCGCATGGCTAAAAACGCAAAAAGCGTCGCGGCAACGTTTTGTCGATATTGCAGAACCCTTCTTGTGCACAGCAGTGTAGAGGCGGTTGCCTATCACCGTAATGCATCACTGGTTGCGTATCAACCCTAACCTGTTCTCTAATAGCCGGCAAAAATTACATTTTACGGATTACATTGAATTGACTTTTGTGCGTTTTTACAGGTACATAAAACGTAATTTTCAGCAGTTGCGTGCAATTCGAGAATAATAAATTTTGTTTAACGTGTTATACATTTTTTGCGGGGGTGTGTCGTGTACGCGTATTGTGCGACTGTAGACGAAGAAATTTTTGCACGTTTGCAAAGGTTGTGCGGCCTCGCTTTGGTGCGGCGGTTAAACGGTGCGAAATAAGGACGTTCGTTTTTGGGACCCGCCGGGCGCCAAGCAGCAGGGACATGAATTTGCATAAATTTTATATTCAATGGTAAAACGACGACCGTCGATGTGCTAGCAGCGCCAGCGTGCGCACGAGGCCGCCACGACCGCCAACGCCGCCGCCACGCAGCGTTGCGCACCGTAATGTGCCTTTTAAACGTTGACGTCGTATATAAATTGAAGCAAATTCGTTTAAATTTGCGTTATTACCTCGGCCGTATGTGAGACACGAATTGTCCTTTCTAAGAAAAATACATTGTCTATTCTATCGATACTAAGCATAATATTATTTTAAATTATTCAAGTAAATATAATTTGTTTGTTTCCTTTTATCCAATCAAAGTAGTATATAATAATACAAGTGTGGAAACGGTGATTTTGAGCTCGCTGAAGTTACATGTACAAGCGTATCGAATGTCGCTGAAAGCAAGTGCACCAATACCTGATTACACACGAGTATCGTTCGGTACTTATTGGTATGTTTAATAAATATTTGTTCCAACGTCTTTTTAAATTAGTTTTATATGTTTCGTTGATATCTTATTGAAATGACTGTAAAGCATAAAAGGAGAGCGCCACCTATCGGGTGTTGTCAGTACTAGAATTAGAAGCACATCTATATGTGAAGCTATTCTCTTAATTAATAAGTTCTATATAAATAAATAAACGTTAAAGTTTCATAAAGTACAATATGATTGTGAATTAAGTAAAAATAAATATATCTCAGTAAAATAGGTTTCATTGGGCGTTGGAGATCCTGCAGTTGCCGGCGTTGTCTTCTGCACTCTTGTGGATATATTGTTGTAATTATAATTACCGCGCAGACTGAACTCATCACGGCATGCCGCTGCTCTCGCACCATCACCACCACGAACTCTTACCACCAACCCTAACATACCCAAACAAATAGCTACATATTGATGTTGCTCCTCGTGCCTTCTGGATGAAGGATGAACGGTGAAGGATGCGAGGCGCAGGAAGCAAAACAAAGCAGCAAGTTACACATTTATCAGACTGGGTATTATGCAGCTTGCCGCCCCTTATGGCGCTCCATCTCCTCATCTCTACACTACTCAACTCTATCCACATCTACGCCCCCTTGTCCCTATCCAACATTCACAAAGTCACCACCACTAACCACCGACACCACCACCCGCATACGTGCGCCAACTCTCGTAGATCAGGCTGCAGTCATGTCCTTAGCTTGTTTTTGGGTTCTAGATCAGCTTAACAATAGGCAAACAATGATACATGAAGTACATCTCTTTTC
>WSZQ02147120.1:0-31493 GCA_019419845.2 Weissflogia rhopalogaster
GACTTTCGGCAGTCGCCGAAAGCGACCGTCCACCATGTGTTGTTGCGGCCGACGCAGCAGAGCCTACTCGCGGACGTACAGAAGATAGCGGACGACTGGGGAGTTGAGGAGCACGCCCAGCTGGAAAGTCAGTTGTTGCTTGCACATCATCCGACGTTGTGCTTGGATAGTGCATCGACAACGATGGCCGAGCGCTCGACGCGACTGCAGCACAACCGGCACCTACTCGCCACGAATCGGATACGCCGGGCGGTGATGAAGAACTCGCTGGTGACGGTGAATCGCCGGAAGAAGCTGAAGTTGCGCACGCATCGACCCGGCCTGGAGTTGTACGAATGCGTGAGTCGGTTGCGGGCACGGAATCGAAGCACAATTACGTCAGAGTTGAAACCGATACCGGCCGCCAGTCTCGAGACGCCGTCGATAGCACCGCCCACACAGGGTGTACACATCGCCGAGCTCAAAGATTGTTCACCGCCACGTGAGGCTGCCCAGGTCGCCGGCTTCACACAGTACCTGGAGAACTGCCAGCCACAGCTTGTCGAAGAGTACGTTCTGGAGACGGACATGCACTCGAAGGAGCCGGACAAACGGCGCGTGTATCAGATGAAGCTGTCGATACTGCAGCGGCCGTTGAACGGCGAATACCTCGGGGAGTTGTACCTAGATCGGGATCATAAAAAGGGTGAACGAAATGGTGTGGCGTCACGATTTAGTCTCGGTACGCGGGTGCAGGCCACGAGCTACATCGAACAGTTTACCGAGATATTTACTGAAAGCGGGCGCAAATCGGTGCGGGTTAACTATTGCTTCGCACAAAACCATCCACAGGTAACATCTGTGCTTTTTCTTTTATTTACCCTTTTGTAAACAATTCAATTTTAACTGTCTTTCAAATTTGTATTGCGAATTATCTATTGTCTATTAATGTGCAGAATACTCAGGCTACTTCCCAACATCCACAAACGGCTGGTGCGCTCCCGGTGCACTTGCAGGCTACGACTTCCACGCCGCAGCCGACGAACGTGGCCCTCTCTTATCAAACCCTGCCAGGTGCTGGTGCTAATACAGTTGTCAATGGGACGACAGTAAATTTGGTGCCTGCCCAACAAACCGCTTCTGCCTCCGTGCCCATTCTGGTAAGTTTTCCTCAAAAATATAAGTTCTGTTAATACAATCATATAGCAAATCCAAGTTATTTGCGGGGGTGATTTGCACGTGGCCTTGAACATAAATACGTGTCAGTGACTCCAAAACTAAGATTATTGTCTATCACATATGTTTCATTATTTTAAAAAATGATTCCATCAATTCTTGGATTTCTATTTATAAACCTCCAATTCCTAGCAGGCACAATTGCAAACTAATAAACAAACTCAGGATACTAATTCGGAGTTGGCATTCAACGTATTAGCCACGAAGTTTATGAATTCTGTGCAACAAATACAAACAGGTACGTTTGGAATGCTATTTCGCTTTCGTTTTCACTAATTTTTTTATATTTTTTATAGCCAATGCGAAGTCGACAACGCAAAAATCGGCTTGTAGTAATGCAGCAATAATAAATCTGTTGAATCGTTCGCCAGCGAGCAACATCAACAGTGACGCGAATACTGCGGTAGTAAACGCCATCAACAACTCGCAGCTACTTGCTCAGCAGCAGTCGGGTGCGAAATTTGTCGGTCGCAAAGTTACTGTGGCAAATATGTCAGCGAATGCGCGCGTCCTCAACGCCGCTAATGTGATATCGATGAACAATAATCGAACGATTGGCGACGCGAGCGGCCTACAGCCACAACAGATCACGTTGTCTACCGTCGCCAGCAGCAACTTTTTCACCACTATGACAGTAGCCAAGCAACCGGCGACGCAGCAACGCACGCATAATGACGGCGGCAAGGCGGCGCTCTCAGCACTATTGGTCGGGACGGCGGCCGCCGACCGACCAGACATCGCACCCACAAACACAAACTCGCTACTGCTGGAGAAGCTCGCTGGTGTTTCGTCCAGCACCGGCAAGAATTCGACAAGTCCATCGACATTTATTCAAAGCCCCAAGCAGTACACTGCCGTGCAATCGCCGAAGATGTCCCCGCTCGCTAGCCCCCCGCCGCAGCAGACGCAGACAATCAACGTGCAAGGCCTCAACTACGCCACGCTGCAGGGCCTTCAGGGTGTACAGGTGCAATTGCCAGGTTTCGCGCAACCGATGCGCGCCTTCCTGAACGTCGCGTCCACTGGCGGGCTGCAGGGACAAAGTCTGCTGGTGACGGTGCCCGTGACGACGACGGCGAACAGTGCGGGTGGCGGCGCCGGTGTTACGCAGTGCTTGAACAATAATAGCGGCGTGGCGAATGCGATCAGCGTTAGCAATGTGGCTGGGACGCCTACTGTGGTGTTAGGCACGAATGCAGCAGGAACGAGTAATTTAGGTAAGTCTGGGCTATAATTATATCATTAAAGAAAAAGTAAAAATGCGTTAACACTTACTGCAAGTCAAAAAAGTGTGTGCTTTCTCACTAATCGCATTTGTGAATAACTAACAAACAGCTCAAATTGTCGCAACGGGGGTGAATGTGAAGCGTGCTGGTGCGCAGGGCACAGTGCTGACGAACAGCACACCGCTGCATCTCGTCACGCCGCTACAGCGACCACGCCAGCTCCCGCAGGGCAGCCAACAGCAGCTGCAACAGGCACGCGTCCAATTCCAGCAGCAACTCCAACGGCAAACCCCCATAACCATCAAGATGGCAACCACCACGGGCACGGCGCAATCTGCAAGTCAGTTATCATCCGAATTGGTTTAAAATGGCTATTCAACACTTCTTTCTTTGGACATGTACATATATGCATGAAAGCAGCAATTTCTCAAAACTTCAACATCCAATGACAATTTTGACGTTTTAGAGGCTGCTGGGAATGGTGCATGCGTTGATTTATAATTCTTTTCTTTGAAAATTCTTGCAATCTTAAGAGACGTATTTATTGTATATCTAATGAGGTTGAAATTGTATTTGATTGTGCAGACGTAACACAAAGCGTGGTACAGCAAGTCCAAAAGCAATTCCAACACCAGCAAGTGCAGCTGCAGTTGACAAACCAACAACAGTTCCACCAGGTGGCGACCTCTCAGCCCCAGCACATACATCTCAACAAAATCGCACGAAGATCTAGCCAGAACTAGGAGGCCCTCCACAGGCCAAGGATGATCGATCATCGCCTAAATTTACAGAAGAAAAGAGGAGCTGGGCAAACCGTCGAGGATTGATAATCAGCTCAGAAATGGACACGACGCTCATAGAAGTCACCCACACCGTCGCCGTTGTAGACGATGGTGTATTATATATGATGGTGGCAGTTTTTTCTTACATTCTTGCACTTTTTACGAAATGAAGAAAGCAGGCAATGCTGGATTATTGTCGACCAGGGGGGGGACAAGTATAATAATTTTTTTAACACTAGTCTTAGCCAGATAATTGTACACCGACATCTTATTTACTTCCCCTCTTTTGTTTTAATTATGTATTAATTTATTACATATTGTTATTCTGTATATTTTTCTTTCATCATTGACACTCAAAAATCTTGCGCGTCTACACACACACCCACACAAAGTAAACCGACACCACACCAGGACAGCCATAGAAATAACAGATTGCAGAAAAAACACCGGAAAAATATCTAAAAAGACTGATAAACATAGTAACAACAAACTAGAACATAATACAACCAAGCAACACAAATCACCGAAAACAATCACGAGGGAATGATCCGAAACGTCACTGTCACAAACATATTTTGCAATGATCTCATTACGATTAATTTTGTTGATTTACCCAAGCGTTAAATGATATTATTTAGAAGATATAATTATCTATGGAAACGTTCAATTTTGCACTTAATACAAACTGTTGTTCCTACAAAACTCACGCAGGCTAGCGGAGCGGATGTAATGAAGACAAAACACGATTATTTGATATTTAACTATTTCTCATCGACGAAAGCTCAATGGCATGTTTGAACACAACTGTTTCGTGTGTTAACTACACACACAACTTATTTTTGATATTTAATTAATTGTTATTTAACCAACTGAGCTTCAATTTACTTCTATTCTTCATAAGCTAGAAACATTTTTGCAACTACAAAACGAAAACTCGAGGGCCTAAAGTTCCAAAATCGTGTATTTCACAATTAAAAATAGGAAAAGAAATTCAGCACCGCACACGAATCCCGCAAAGCATTTGCGCAAAAAAATAAATCAAGCCTAAAACGATAAAATGTATGATCACAAAGTGCATTCACTTCGTTCAAATTCAAAGGAACAAAATTACGCTCTAGCATAACAGAAGAGAATAATGTATAGCAATTGGCGGTAGATAGATATCCGTATTTAAATTGGCATCGTCTTTGTAAGATATAATCAGACAAAAACAAATTCGACTATTTCTGAATGTAATCTAACGAGCACCATAAATTGTGTGAAACAAAAAATATGTGCTTCGCAACAGGGGTATTGTTGCTTCTACGAGAAAACAAATTATTATGGGTTGTACTTGTTATTAGGTAGCGAAATGAAATGTTTGACACTTGTACATATTACGGCATTGATTGATTGAATGGCCGAAGCGAATTGAGCGGGTTTTCAATCGTTGCGATGATAATAATTCTACACAATGCATTACATTTAAGCCAAAAAACTTTTCTGCAAGATTACAACTAGACTGATAGTACTTCCAATTTCATTATGATGTAGTTAAATTACGTGTTTCCTTTACTTTCTGTTGCTACAAATCTTGTTGTTACGCTATCATATGTATTGTGTTGATTATTATATTGGAATATTGAATATACAAGCAAGGAATTGTACGATATCATATTTCAAATCGAGGCCGATGATGCGCCTTCGAAACGAAACAATTAATGATTAGTTCAATTTCTTAATTGTAGCATATGTTAGGTAGTATTCTTTTTGTAAAATGTAAATAGCCATTGTTTTTACACCTCTTTTCACTTCACCTTCTAACCCCCCGCTGCCCACTGAATTAAGTCCAGAATGTATCACGTATACATTCTGCATATATAAATATTACCTATATATTTGTAACAAAGCAAGTTCCCTTTTAAATATTGTACATATATTCATTTGATCGCGCTAGTTGTTGGGAGATGCAACAACCTATTGATTTTTACAATACGTATATAATTATTATTTATTGAAGTAATATTCGTTTATTATTTTGTTCTGAAATTTCTCCCTTCTCTAATTCTGACTTGAACAGTTGTTACCACTGGAAAATGTAAAATACAATACGAATTCGATGTAAGCTAAAATTTGCAAGTTAACTAACGAGTTGTGGGGCGAAATCAGAAAGACATTGTAAAGTAAAAACAAATTATCCACATACATGTGTAAAAAAAACTAAGATTTCGGCTAGTTTGTCAACAAAATAAAACGATCGATTCGCAAAGGATAAATCTACCTAAGGATTATTAGGATAAACAATAACAAATTGTATATGTGTAAAAAAGCAAACTTTCTGTCAAATTATTACGTATTTGTTTGCAAAACAATTGTATTAATGATGATGATGACTATTGATTAGATGACACAAAAAAAGATTTGTAGCAGTAAGTTAAAAGTTTCACCGATCTTGTCGAAAACCTCCTCCTCGTTCAGAAAAATGGTTACAAATTTGTAAAAGTGATTTATTCTTTATGGATACACAATGAAATTAAAGGTTTTTTTATTGAACCCGACGAGTTTTAATTTGGGCCTGCCTTCTTACCTTAGTTCGTTATCATGTCTTCAAGTTTCGGCATAAACATGGGTTCGTCTTTCGACTCTTCGCTGGCGGTATCCATGAGTTGCTGCAGGAGTTTGCAACGCACCGTACTCATTTGAATGCACTCCATGAGGCGCTCTTCGCTGATGGGTGTACCGCCCGGTTTCAGCACCGAACACAAATCCTTATCTTTTGTTACCACTGTGATAATGCCTTGTGATAGCGATTCTTCTTCGGAGGTTGGATCCATGAATATCACACTGTTGAGTGTAAAATTGAAGAGCATCTTTTACATAATATTGAATATTTGGAAATTAACTACTCTCTTCTGATTATAATGCAATGCCTTTCCATTAATTATATAAATCATATTCAATGCAGTATATTTTACACATGTGGAGGCGTCAATATTTCAGAATCTATCGATACCTATTGATAAGCATGAAAAACACTCTTCGCGCAGCTTCCGAAACTATTTACTTTTGATGCCCTCTGAATATGTGACTCAACGAAAGAGAAATTGGGTACAATCTATGACCAGCACGTTTAGATGGCAGAAAAAACGTACATTTGCAAAATAAAAACATATGGTAATGATATCGATATCTGAAATATGGATACGTATCATATCAGCTTGAATCGGTTCGGCATTCTTATAGATGCCCTTTTTTTGATTTCGCCTGTCTTATATCTGCTTAATATTTGAACGTGTCATTAATCGTAAAGAAAAGTTCATTGTTGGCAACGTAACCTAACTCAAGCTAGATTAATCTGTTCCAATCGAAGTTAATATTTATTTCGCACAAGTTATCGATAATAATCGAAACCTCCTCTTAATTATCGTTTGAGATATTGAGTAAAAAGTCGATATCCATCGATTTGCGATTAATCGTAATTGATTTTTCACAACTAAGAGTGTTATTTACAAGGCCGATAGTCAACTTGGGTTCTTTCTAGGTATTCTAAATAATTGAAAATTAAATAATCGATTAAGTATCAACGTTATTTGTTGGTGTCCCTAGTACATATGTAACAATACCAACATAACCAACATCAACCAAAGTAATCCAGATGCTATTAAAATTTACAATCTAAAACTAAAGTAGGTCAAAAACCAACAACAATTTGAATAATAAAGAAACATTTTATCCATGCGGCGCATCTATGTCGTGAACTAACTGACTTGAACTAAAGTGAAATAAATCTTTGTGTCTCGCGGGTTGTCGACCGCTGATCTAAGATAAAGTGTTCTAACAGAATTCAAATACAGATCAATAAACAGTATTTCTAATTTAAGTACCGATATCTATACTTCGTTACTTGTTTGACACTTCCTGCATACAATCAATGATTGCTTGAACATTTAATCAAAATTAAAGAACTTACTCTTCAAAAATGGCGAATGTAGTTGACACAGGTGCGCAGTGAAGTTTCAAATGATGCCACTGCTCCATATTGACCATCTTACTATCCATTGCTGGATCATACTGTACATTGGGCAATCTCACTGAAATTTTCACATTTTCATCAATAACATTTCTATGTTGTTGACGTGTCACTTACAATTCTTTAACGCAGTAAATAACGCTAACAAACTGGCATCAATAATAGATCCATCATAATCCAGACAAATTAAATCCATATACAAACACCATGCAAGTTTCTCCTTGTAAATGCATAGACTAGTCAAGTCTATACATTCGGAGTTCTTTATAATATCATCAATGATTTTCGTTGTGGCTTGGGCTTGATCGCTGGGTGGGCCCGACTTAAATTTCGGTGAACATAACGGCGGTAAATCCAAGTTTGGTATCAGGAAGCCTTCGCTAGGTTTTTCTGCTTTCGGCTGACATAATTCCTAAAATACAAAACATACAGAAAGCATAAACACAACAATTTTCTACATCATGTAGACTTACCGCTTTAATACCGCATATCACAGTCGTCTTTCCGATTTTCGCAATTGCAGAGCCTTCCAAATTTGATATGGAGTCCGAGTTGATGATCACCGGACGATATTTATCAAATTCGCGCCCATCCGGCCGTATGTTGTGCGCAACATAATCACGGTAGAACTTGACTGGATACAATGTTCTGCAAACACCGTCAGGAACACATTATTAGCACAAGGTGATCATTAAAACGCGTTGATCATACAACAATGCTTACTTATACTGTTTGGCCATTATTTAACACTACAATTTTGAATTGAAAATCGAGTTTACGGAATGTTCAGATCATTGCGTTAACCTAGAAATGTGACAACTACTAACTGAACACGTGCGACATTTAAAAATACAGATTAAATTTCATATTTTTTGTAATTGCCTTTTAAGTTTAAGACTTAAAATTCGTAAGCATTATGGCCTATTATTTTTATTGGAAGGATCACATATCTTTAGTTGAGTGATAAACTATAAAGACAATGTTTATACTTTATCACATATTTACATTTACAAGCATTTTGATTCCGCTCTTCATGTTTTCTAGAAACTGAATTATTCTAAAATGATTGTTAAATGAAATGAATATTTTTAATCACGTGTACCCCATGGGAAACACGAAATTACAAATTTCTTTCAAATTAACATAAAGTCTTCAAGGGGACAACCATATGCAAATTGTGGACATGTTTAGAATGCCAGATAAGTACATGTTAATAAATGAATTACATTTTATAAAACACATTCTGCTTATATATGTTTTCGGAACAATAAAATTAATATTAGAATAACAGTTTTCCATCTCATGTTTTTTAAACGAGGAAGAGAAAAGCATTGATGGAATGATAGCGACCCGATAACTATGTATCATGAAACAAATTCATTATTTTTATTATATTCTGATTAATATTACAACTTTATGATGCAAATAATAAGTTTTCATGTCTTATGTGCTTCTAGAGAGTATATAAGATTTGTCTATTTATCGAAATTCTAATGGTTGCCCAGTTAGTTCCACACATGCAATAATTTACATGGCAGATGAGATGAATACAAACCCAAGATTTGTGACTATAGTTCGGAGAGAAGACAAGACGTCCACATCTGTTTTTCAAAGAGACGTAGCATCGACGGCGCATGTGTGCTGAGCACATGATCCAGGTAGAGGTTCTTTTATTGGGCGATGCAGCTGGTTTACACAGCGGGAGGGAGAAACGCGCGCGCTCGAAAACATCGGCAACGAAAAGTTGCAACGGCTCACGGTGCAGCACGCAACGGTCACTTGCGTTCCGTCGTCGCTCAGCTGTTGGTAGTTTTTTGTCAATCGTGCGGTAGAAAGTCGTCGGTTCGCCATCATTCCATCATCGGCGTACGCCCGAAACGCATCCATTACATAAATGTACGTTGCGCGCTCCAATTTCGGTTGCTAGGCGTTTGCATTGAAATCGTGTCCTCTGTGCTTGCGTTCGAATCACGGCGTTCATTCTACACCCGTTTTTCTATGCCGTTGGTGGCGCATTTTATTTGAATTCCCTCGCACACAACGCGCGCGGTACTGTAGCGTTTTATCTCTGTCGCGCGTGCATCCGGTCGAGAATTCGACATGGCTTCTTTCCAAATTCACAACGATCAGGAGAATCGCGCGCAAATCTTTCAAAATGTGAACAAGGAAAACGTGCAGCAGGCGTTTCAGCAGAAGCGTGCCGTGCTCGGCGCCATAGATAACAAACCGGACCGCATGCTCAAAACGAAACAGGTACGCGACTTTTTTCAGTCTCCACTTCTATCTTTTTATTTTCCGTTACGTTTCGCATTACCTGCACTATTTATCTTTAAACCCTCAGCCTCTAGGAGTTCACACTAAGAAGGTGCAAAAAGACGAGAATGCAGGACGCAAGCCATTCGGCAACAAGCAGCAGGCACCGGTTATTCCGGTGGCACAATTCCAAGCGTTCAAAGTCTACGAAGAGGCTGACGAGAAGAAAACAAGCGTGCGTTATGATAATCAGCGGAAGGAAGTCGAGCAGTATGAGTCGCTGCGCATTAAAGAAGTTTTCCAGAACTTCTACAAAGGCACTGCCGGTGAGAAACTGGTCACTAAGAAGGAAGCCCTGGAGCAGTCCGGTATTTTCGACCAGCCGAAACCGCAGCTTATTGAGGTGCCTGTGCCGATGAGCGTTGAGAAGTCTGCGGAGAAGAAAACGGAAGCAGAAGCACCAGCGCAAAGTCGGAACAAGGATTTCTTCTTCGAATTGGAGGAATACAGGGAGAATATTTACTCTTACTTGAGAGAGAAAGAGGTGACATTTTGTAAAAGTTTAGACCAATTATCAATAACCTAACTTATATGCTTTTTCATTCAGTTGAAGCATCGCGCGAAGCCATATTACATGCGCAAACAGCCTGATATCACACACAACATGCGAACCATCCTGATTGATTGGTTGGTGGAGGTTTCGGAGGAATACAAACTACAGACGGAGACGCTTTACTTGGCCATTAATTACATTGATAGATTCCTGAGCTACATGTCGGTCGTTCGTGCGAAGTTGCAGCTTGTTGGGACTGCAGCTATGTTTATAGCAGCGTGAGTTGTTAATTTTTTTTTTCTCTTAAATCAGCTATACTAAATATGAACGTATTTGTCAGTTAGACAAGGTAAATCATATAAGAATTTTTCGATGGTTCCAAATTGGTTGAAATTTGAGTTTGTTTTACCAAGAACGGCGAAATACTGGAACCATAACTGTTTCTTGTACACCAAATGAATACATGGTCGGCAGTAGTCGTATCTAGAATAGTTCACGCTCACTCCGTTGAACAGGTGCTCAGGATAAGCTCCACTAAATAAATGCGATCGTCAAAGAGTTTTGATCGTTTTATATCTCATTAATCCATGCCGCCAAAATCCTAGTTCCATGGGGGTAAAGAAAAAATTCCATGCCGCCAATGTTCTGTCTAACATTGTATGGTTTGATAATCTATGATTTAAATATAACTGCGAATTTAGTTTAGGGTTGACGGAATCAAAAGTATTGTATTTTTTGGCATAAATTATTTGAAATACTTTGGTGTCGTCGAAGGTATATTTTGCAATGGTTAGCGATAGATGACCCGCGAGTCAATATATAAGACGACCAACGAGTAAGTAATATCCCAAAAAGGGCAAAGGTCCAACAACCGCCTTAACCTCGTTCGTGAGTGGGAGACTCACTATGCCCAAATGCGGATTTTCGAATATTCTGTTTCTGGTTGATTTTGACACACAATAAGAAAAGGTACCGATCCTTGCTCTATTGTTTTTCGAAATAAATCCAGGCTTGATTTAATGACTAATGGATCTATAAAAAACATGTTATTACAAAAAGATTTCAACATGATTATTTTTACATTCTATAGCCCATGCCATTGTACATACAGCAAAAGAGAAATCCTGTTGGTTCATTTATTTCAAGTCGACTTTTTATTTATAATGCCATCATTTTTTCGTTAAAAATAACTAAATAGAGATATTTATTACGTTTACAGAAAATACGAAGAAATCTATCCCCCAGATGTGAGTGAATTTGTATACATCACCGACGACACTTACTCGAAACGTCAGGTTATCCGCATGGAAGTCCTCATCTTGAAAGTACTCGACTTTGACCTTTCCGTGCCTACGGCCTACACTTTCATCACGGCGGTGAGCATCGCCAACCGGCTTTCCGACAAGACTACATTCCTGGCTCAATACCTCTCGGAGTTGGCGTTGCTCGAAGCTGAACCAACTCTCGAAATTCTTCCATCTATTATGGCTGCAGGTGCCATTGCAGTGGCACGTAACGCTATCGGTGAATCCGCCTGGACCTCTGATCTGGAGACCATTACCGGCTATACACTTCTTCAATTGCGCGCCGCCGTCGAACACCTTAGCGAGCTGCATCGCAAGGCCGACTCGCTGCCCCAGCAAGCCATTCAGGAGAAGTACAAACAAGGTAAATACCTCCACGTGTCGAAGATCGACCCTGCCAGCAAGGTGATCGCTTTCGATTGATCACACGCAACACGCTATTGTAATTCTTAGTCATAAGTGTCTCACATAGCAAAATTTTCAAACGTTCGAAGTTCCGCAATGCATTCACTTGCCTGACTGCCAGTAGTTTTTTAATACTATTGATATTTTTCTCATATTAGTTATTTTTATACTATTATTATTGTATTGGCGTGTAATACCGACGACTGAAAGCGGTCGGCAAAAATCCCACGCCTGACCGAGACATGATGCGAAATGTATACTGTCGAAAACAATTTGTTCTTTTTATTGTTAGTGCCATGATTTTATTGTATACTCACCCAAACCGACGAAGACGACGCGGCTAAAGTATCGATGTATGTGTATAGTTATTTATTATTATTTTGTTTTGTGAGAGGCGAAAAAATTAATCTCATTTTAAAAACTGTTGACTGCAAATGAACAAAACTATTGCTATTTTTGCATTAAAAATGAACAACATTACGGAATTCTTTCGTAAATGCCCCAACTTGTCTTGTATGTTATTTATTTGTATGCATAACAACGTAATAATAACACATTGTGTTTGTATGTATCCCTAAACATTGATGTGTTTTAAAGAAGTCGATTAAATACGTTCGCACACATTTGAACACAAAATAGTTTAAGTATCGGAAAATGTGGATAATTATAAAAAAAGCCTCTCAGTAAAATCAATCTCAAAAATAATAAGATAATAGGAGTACAAATGTAAAACGAGAATCTTGAGATCTTTGAAAACGTTAGTAAAATATGCCTTACTTCATATATATCGCCTGGAAATTTGGTACAAAGTAGTTACGCGTCACTAGATTCACGAATCGTACGCGATTCATCGAACAACAAAGTGCAAAGAATCGCCTGAAGACGATTTCTTGCAGGTTCAAAGTTGACGTCGAGCGCCAGGGACGAACGATACATAGCGACGGCCTTTTCGTAGTCGCCTAGTGATGTGTAGATCGTGCCCGCACTGAAGTGATTTACCACGAAGTTGGGATTCACTTCCATGGCTAATTCGATCACCTCCAATGCGTCGTTAAAGTGTCCGATCCTATACAAAGAAAGACAAATCATAAAAAGAGAGAAAAAAATGCCGTTTGTTTATCGATTCTATACATACTTGTGAAGAATGCTCGCGAGGTTCATGAGGGGAATATCACGCATGTCGGCCGGTACTGATGTAAGGGCTTGCCGAATGCACGTCACCGCCTCCTCGGTGTTGCCCACCACGCGCCAATACAACGCCGCTGCCGTGGAGAGGATCCAAGACGTATTATTCTAAACAATTGCACACAATTTTTTTAACTATGTAATTTGCAATGCAGAGAGCTTCTATCAAATCTTCTACTATAAACTGATTTAGTTTAATCTAGTTGATAAAGTAAATGACAAAAACACTACATGTGAAAGCAACAAGAAATTATTTAAGAACTATTTATAGGATGACAAGAGAGTTATTTTTGTATGCAGAATAAATGTAATAAAATGATTGCAATCGTGATCAAATATTGATTTTGTTGTTTTATCCTTGTTTGACTAATATTTGCTTCAATAATTCCTTACAAAATCCATGATTAAATGCATTTTTTGCTTTTCTGTATTTTTCAGAACTGTATACGAGTTCGGTTAGAATACAGGAAACCCTGCTTAGCGTGTACAAAAGATTTGAGACCATCTCTTAATATAAGCGGATTATCGCACTTTTTTCCTTTCCATGTGCGCGAATATTGTCTCCAGAAACAATCGTTGAAGCATCTTACTTATTTTTTACTAAAATATATTTTAATTTACTACAATTTTAAGATAATTTCATAATTGTAGAAAATTTGTTCCCAATGAAGAAAGAAATCTGATGAACATGCAGGTATCGTACAATCAACACGTAAGTCAACAAAGTTAGGTGCATTTTTCGGAAGAAATTTAATTTTAAACTGCTTTTCTTGTATTTATACCTTCTATTATTTGGAAAATAATAAAGCCAGTTTTTACTGAATATTAATATATGTATAGGTTTAAATTAAATAATTTTGAGGATTCATTACAATTATTACCATTGGTATATAAGTATAATTCGTTTTCTGGTTTTCTTATTATTGTATTTGTTTTATATTAAAACTTACCTCCTGTAAAGCAACACCGATTTTAGCGCCTAGTTCTGTGACGGTTGCGTCCAAATCAGAGGCCATGAGGCCCAACCATTCAGCAATGCCTTCTTCTGGGACGTGCGGCAGCCTACGACGGAGCATCGTCTCAGTAATTTGATCTAAAGTTGTTGAACCTGATTTCATATTCGTACAATGTGGACGAACGTTTGCGAGGGGTTGAAGTGGCGATAAATAGGGAGCAATGCTGAAAAACAGGTATTTAATTAACTTTAGATTCAGGCACGATATCTAACTTACTTAATATTTCGGCCAGCAAAAGTTTCCCACAAAGACGTAAAGTGCAACCAGTCGGCCTCTTTAATATCCTTGCATTTTGTTTTAGATAGAATGTAGGTACCTGATTTGTCGTAGACATTCAGCATTACTTCATTGACTGGTTCTTCACTCATTGCAACTGAAACTTTACATTTAGGTCGTTCATTAAGACTCGAAATATCCATAATTTATGGGACCATAAACATGGATTGTTATTGGGGGGGGGACAACTAATCAATTATTTTTTGATTTGTTTAAAGTTTGCTATCTGATACAAGTTCTAATAGCAATTACAAGAAATGACGAAGTTATAACCGAAAGTATAATTTATTGAATTAATTTAGTCAACAATAAATTTTCAAACGCTTCGTTTAAGCCGTTTTTCAAATCGGTAGCTAAAATATCTTGAAAACTTACTTGAAGTTATTTGTGATTTCTCTATAAAAATTATCTAGTCTTTGTGATTTTTTTTCGATTTGTTTTGTTAAAAGCAAATTGTTCTTTGAAAATCGTTAAGTTCAAACGCTCGCAATTTTGTTAAAAATCGATATTTCCGAAATCTCAACGACGAAAACTATTTTGTTTCATATGATTCAACCTTTTTGGTAGGTCTTGATAAATCAATGAAATATTTCATTTATACTAAAGACTCGGCAAAATCTAGAGCAGGCAACAAATCGCGGAGCGCTGGCGTAAGCATCTTGATTACATATAATGCAACTGCACAAGAAGGCGTTTAAATTGTGTCAGCCCACAATTGAGCCGGGCGGTCAAGGTCCCAAACTCAAGGGTGTATATTTTTCCATGACTCGGCGAGAGACGTGTTTCGCGCTTTTGGTCTTCTGATCGCAGATCGCGAAGCTATTGCTTCATCCTCGAACGTATCGAAACATGATATTGATACTTGAATTGTTTATTCAGAAAAATTCAATATTCCGTTGAATGCAATAACAAAAACTTACCATAAAAATCTCCTAAAGAACTTTCCGGCATTGCCGACTGACTTAGCACATCGTTCTCATCACCAAAAAATATACGCATGTGGAAGTCTTGCGTATCTCTATCGGAATGCATCATTGTAGAGATCAAAGAACCTGGTACTACCGTACGACTACTAGTGCATTGTTTGCCTTCATCTTTCGTAGCATCCATTTCCGGCGGCGCTCGCTCTGCTTTGAAGCACTGAATCGCTGCAGTTTTACACTGCTCCCCATTCGGAGAACAGATGACACCTTCGCCCCGCGAAGTGTCCGTACAAATATCACCACGCTTTTCTTCCTCTGTGGGTTTCAACTCGTACTCGCCGAGTTTTATACGACACTCCCACAGCATCAACAATCTTTCAGCTTCGCCCCCGTAATAAGAAGCATCCACACGCATAACTTTCTTGAGATAGAATAGTGCTTTGATCGGGTTCTGTTTTTTGTAATAAATTAATGCAAGCAAGAAATTTGTGCTCGGTTCATTAAAATTAACACGAGCAGCGAGATTCGCAAATTTCAACGCGTTGTCAATCAATCCCATTTGATAAAGCATTGAACCCATTGAAACAAATGCAACGTCTGAAGATCCTGCCATTGGTTCTACGTACATACTAAGGCAATGGATTGCGTTGCGAGTATTACCACGAATACGCCAATACATATTCGCTAAAATTGCCAGCGTCCATGCAGGTGCTTTTTTTAGTCTCATCGCTGAAACAATTCTCTGTCCAATTTCCGCCTCGTTACTGTTGCCACTATTGATATAGTCCAAAAACTGCGATTTAAAAAGTTCATTCACTGGCAATGGTTTGTTTTTGTCAACAATATTTTTAATATCATCAGGTAGGAACTTTGCGACGTAATCATATCCCGCAGTTTCACAAACTGGTGGATACCACGGCAACGGGTGTTCCACGTTTTCATCAATATCGATGTCGGTAGATAAAAACTTGACAATGCTGAAGAAAAAAGTCACAAAATCTTTTAAATATTCGTCAACCTGATAAACTTACTCATATCCTTTATTTTCTGGTGGAAGAACAATGGGTAGATTTAAGTCTTCTGTTTCGCCAAGTGGTAAATTCCAATCAGCACATTGTTCTTTCGAGGGCCACTTGGAAGAATCAAAATATAAATTTTCAGGTACAATCATTGAAGTTGGATATTTTTGCACTAAATTCTCATCTTCGTTCATGTCATTATTCAACTCTTGCGTTACTTGAAATACTTCTACAGTTTGTTCAGTCTTGTCAAGTTTATCTTTATACGTGTCCAACATCTTCTCAATGTTATTTTTGAACACTTTATATGTGTTTATATTGAGGGACGACGGGGCTATGCCATCGGAGAGAGCAAGTGAAATTTTGAGTTCATTGTGGGCCATTTCCCAAAAGAAACGCTCTTGTAAACTCAGCCAACGTTGTTGTTTTGCATGAAAGTCATGGAGGTCTGCGAGTATTCCCTGTAACATACTAAGATACAACAAATTAGTATATTTGTACAAAAGTCGTTTTAAAATATCTCATTATAATATATTTTGAAATATTATAAACTTACTCTTGATACTCTTTCATTCCAATCAAAGCTTTCAAAATACAACTCATCGAAAGAGCAGAAGCAGCGGAATCTTCAAGTTCGCCATTCACAGGCATATTCCTTGCAATATGCAATGCTTTAAACTTTTCGAAACATTTAACTCCGCTTTCAAATTCCCCTTGATGAATGTACGCCTCTCCAAGCAGCAAATAATATTTTGATTCATTCGGTGCATGATCAATTGCAGCCCTAATAATCGTCATAGCATCGTCAAACTTATCCCCATGAAGATATAATAAGTTTCCTAAATTTGCCATAGGAATATCGACGTATTCCCTAAAATAAAACGCGTAATATGTGAACTAATTGTTAAAAAGGTATCTAAAAAACACTTCTTACAGTGGGGCAAAATGAATAGATCTTCTTGCACATTCGATGGCTTCCTGTAAATTTCCCACCCGCCACCAATATAGAATCCCGAGGTTATAATGCACCCATGAAGTACTGTTTACTTCAAGTCCTGATACAATTGTAGGCCCCACTGCTTCCCAATTCATCTCTGGCAGGCAGTCTTCGCAAGTTTCCTGCCTGCTTTCCTTGCGAGACTGCATGGAATCTAAATGTTCAAAAGTGCGGATGCTGAATGGAAGGTAATGGAAGCGTGAACACATCGCTTCGACTTTTACATGTGGCTCCGCCGGCTGTAAGGTGTAATAAACGCGATCGCTGGCATTGCTCGCTACAATACTCTTGGGAATGTCATTGGGTATTTTTGCGCAGTCTTGATTGTAAATAAATGACGTCTGTAACGACTTGTAGTCAATATGATTGCGCTGTTTCTCCATGTCCTCGACCAACGCAGCAAGTTCATCACGTCGTTTCTCTTGGTCCAGCAAAGCAATGAGATCATAGGGTCGACGCATGTAAAAATGCGTGTTCAGCTATATATTTTAATACATTATCGTACTTTAATGTTCAAATTTAATCATTTTCAATAGTTGATTTGAAGATAAAGAGCATATTGTTGTGTTAATATGATAATAATTCTCTCACCTTTGGTTCAATTCGTCCATTTTCCGTGACGACCCAGTGGGTAAACGCATGGGTTTGAATAATTAACACACATACATACCATATTAATTTTGTGTACATAATGTTAAAGTTATTAGCCAATTTTTTTCAATGTAAACATCCTTTACCTGTGGTACTTTCTTGGTTATGTTTTGATGAAATAAATGATTGACAGACGCCCTTCTGAAGGTCATTGGTTCAAACACGTGTTTAAAATTTAATTATATTTGAATTATTTATTACTTTAAACATTACTTGTATAATTTATGCAGTATTATATTAATTTTATTAACCTGTTTTTTCCCTATCCATGAAGTGTCGGAAAAATTACTTGAAACTACTTATAAATATTTTTTTATTTTTATTCACCCTCTCCCACCGTACTCAAATCTTATTCTATTCGATTCAGAATGAAATCTGCCACTATATTCAGCAATAGTTTTTTGATTACATGTTTAGAAATCATGAAATTGGAGTTTTAAAACTGCCGATCTCAAAAAATGACTTATCATAAATATTCCATTTTTATTCGCATTTACCTTTTATCTAGAAGTATAAATCATGCACCAATCGATTCTGCGTGTTTTAACTCTTGCGGCAGTTTTTCATTTAAATACTAACAATTAGAACCGACGTTAGAACTTAAAGTCTAATAACGGCGTTATTCTCGCTGCCAGAAAAATAACTTAAAATGACTCCTAAAGATCGCAGTTTTATTTACATTTCCCACTTTTCTATATCAACAAATAATATATTAATCGATTAAATTTGTCACTAAAGGCCGGAACAGTTTTTTCGATTATTTGTCTAGATGAAATGTTATAGATTATTGAAGTTGAATCTATTGGATCTATGAATCCAGAGGGACTTGATTCAGGAAGAATTATTATAATAGTAAATCACATAATTTGATTGCTAACTATATGTATATTCTATAATTTTTCACAAATTTAAATTATAAATGATAATTTTATATTTTTGCTGAACATTCTCATATCAAACTTCATTTCAGTCTTCAAAAACGAATTAGAACGGGACCAAAATGATTGCAGTTTGTGTTGAGAATAATAAAACGTTCTGGGGCATCCCAAAAGATTTTAGCAAATTTCATTCTGAATCAAATGGTATGATTTCTGTTCATTGGAAGAGGTATAAATGTTTAAAAATATATAAATATAAAAAGTGAAATATTTTTCTGACAATGGTGAAAATGTCACCGTTGTTAGGCTCAACTTACATGAGCTATAACACCGGTTCATGAATTATGCTTCCAGAAAGAAGGGAAATGTTAATAAAAATGTAATGTTTGGGATGCCATTTTTGAGATGTTGACGTTATTGAACTAAACTTCAACGACATGACATGATTTCTAAACATGTAATCGACAAGCTGTGGCAAGATACTAGTAAATTTAATTTTGAAATGAATGATACATGATTTCTGTCCAACAGATTTAAATTTTAATCTGAAATTGCCGGAAAACGACAGCAATGGTAAATTTGTAAAGAAATAACGTTACCTAATAAAACTCATAGATGTAAATAATTCTTATTTATTTAATCCTTATTCTTGTGTAACATCCACATTTTCTGTCTGTAAGCCTTTGAAAGTAGCAACTGGTACGTATGTTACCAAAGTGAACAGCTTGTTGACGGAGTCCTCGTCGTCGTTCCTCCTGCGCGACAGACGTACGCGAACGCGGAATGGAACGTTGCGGACACCTTTCGACCACAATTGCTTGTTGAGGCGGGTATCGATGCGCACATCGGGTGTACCCATTTGCTTCACAGCGAACTTGCGGATTTCCTTGATGGCACGCGGTGCGCGTTTCTTGAATCCGATGCCGAACAACCTTTTATGCAGGTTGACGGTGTATTCGCGTGTCACAACTTCATTGATGGCAGATGTGCCTTTCTTTTCACCCCTTTGTTTGGCCATTATATATTATGTTTGTCTAAAACAGAAAATGTATTTTAGTTTATATTTACCAATTTGCAGCAAGCTGCAAATGTTTAATGGTTGATGAACTCTATTCCAAATGTACTTAGTAGTGGGTATAACCTAAAAACGGCATAATAACAAATATTTCTTGGGATATTATCTGGAGTTTTTGGGAAAATATCGGTTGGGTTTGGTGTGGAAACTTACGATGAATTGTAGGATGGCTCAATTTACTTAGTTTTATGTATAAACTTACGGATGATTAAGGATTTTCACTAAAATTAGATCAACGTACCTTCTGCACACACAGCTTGACAAGAGAAAGAGAGCTCTCCGGCCGTTTCGGCAATAGACGTCAATTTTCGGAAGTAGCTGTTTCGTATTTTTATTGATAGATGGCGATGCCATTAAAGTAAAATCTTATTTAACAAATAAATTTTGCATGCATTTGAAATATATTAACAAATTCAATAGTATACAATATTACAAAAATACATATTTATTAAATAATTATTAGCATTTGCAATTTATTATTGACCTTACAAGAGGCGACCATTTACATAAAATATTTTAATTTTACTACTAACCGGTAGAGGGACCAACTGACGGTGCAAACCTTACATTCTTCAGTGATTATTTACGTTTTTATATAAAACTGCTAAATATAATAAGATGAAGATATGCCAGTTGATTAATATAATCTGTAATTTAATAAGTTCTATTTAAAAAATTCAATGAAGGAAAGTATAGTTATAAAATTAGACTTACTAGTTGCTAGTCCAAATATATTATTAATGTATCATTGTGAACTGTTTAGTTGTTTACGATCAAAGAATTTGACCTTTAATTGACTTCAAAATGATATAAAATGAAAATATTATGCTAGAGTGTTTTTTCATGGTGATAGATTCACATTGGACATTATTACAAAAATAATATATTTACATATTTGAATTTGTAAAGTATGTCCTTGTTCTCGTAGGCCCTATATACAAAATTGTTATTTCTTGGTTCAAATTCCAATTAATTCTGAAATTAAAAGTATTTTTTGTATTTTTGAATAACGATATTATTCAATATATTAATAACTAATTACTCGGCCTATCATAAAATCATTTTTGTTTGTTATCAACCGAAATACAATAAAGTACCCCCTTCAATTTTATTAACTTTAGTAAGTTGCAAATTGTTTTTAGAAATTTATTTCAAAATTATAAATAATTAAATACAAACGGGTTACAGATTTGACTGCGATTCTTGAATGATTGCAATATAACTTTTAAAATAATTTTTAATTGTTTCTAACTTGTTACTAGTACCATCAATCTGAATGATTTTTAATTTCCCCGAAATTGTTGATTATTTTAGATTTTTCGGTTAAATACTATTTATTGAAGGTAGTAAGATATAAAGATTTACTTGTTATAGCAAATACGCGTTTAATTCGCTGCCAGTTTTGTTCGCTGCTGGGTTGATAAAAAACGTTGGAAATGTTATCATGTTTCCAACGTACTTCCATCAGGTAGTTTTGTGAGCTTTGCAATGGTGCACTTGAGCATTCCTCGAGAATCCGTCAAATATCATCAAATCTACAATTTGTAACTTTTTAAGTAAATTTTAGTAAAATTGAATGAGTTATCTTATTATCTATTGGTTGATGCCAAACCCAATATGACTTTAAGGAATGCCGAGTAATTTCTAGCATTTGTCTAGCATGTGTATTCTTGTGTATGGTTAGGTGTTTGAATTTGAGATCAATTTGGTCTTTAATTGGTTACGAAATGATGTAAAAAGAAAATATTAGACTCGAGTGTTTTTCCATTATGATAGATTCATGTCGAGCATTATCGCAAAAATAATATATTTACATAATTAAAATTGCTTTTTAAAGTAGCTTGTCCCAATTTATAAAGTTTGTCTTTTCTCTCGCATTTTCTATCTACAAAAATGTTATTTGTTTGTTCAAGTTTGTGGACCTATATTTTATCAAAGTGATAAAAAATATTTGCGTCGGTTTTCTTAGACGAGGGCAGAATGTAATGGAACTAATAGATATTGCATGCAATGCGTGCAAGAGACGACGGGTTTTCCGGCGACCGAATAACTTATCTATCAGTGCGTAAATGTTTGTTAAAAGTCTGGTAGGCCCGGCCGCGCGATGCGACGCGCAAAGAAGCCAAACCGGGACGGTCCCCCGCGCAACCCCCGAAAATCTCACGCGTCACCCGCACGCACATCGCCTTACGCAATAAATACGCGTGACCTCCAAAGAACCTCTAGAGCTAGGTCATTGAATTTGGGCCCTTGTCCTTCGACGCAAAGCGCGCACACACACACACACACGCACGAACACTCGCAAGCGACGACTTGCGACGGCAATATCAGGGACGATGCTTGCGATGCGTGGAAGTCGCGGGCCGCGTTTTTTTCGGCGGTGTTCCGCGCTAGCCCGCGGCTCCACACCCCGCGCCGCGCGGCGCAAACAGGCCCTGGTCGTGCATTCGGCGGTGCAATGGCCTCCTAACCCTAGGCGAGGAGAAGCGCGCCAATGCCATCCAATCCGCCATTATAGTCAACCGCCAAGCGATAGAATTTTCGGCTTGTTTATACCAGTTTCCTGCTGGCGACGTGATGCGTCTGCTGGCGCGGCGCACCAAATGTTGCATGAAAATGCGCATACACATTGCGTCGCCCTATAGAAGTCCCTTTTTTCAATTCTTCTATTGCATACTAATGCCCACTAAAAAATTATCAAAATTTGTTTAACCACATATCTAGGTTTAACCTTAAGTATAGGTTTAACCTATTCTTCCATTATCTAAACTTTTATAATATTTATTAGTATAAGCCAAATTTATTTTTTCCTTTCACAACTTGGATTGGAACGGATTAAGAATTTAATTCATTCTATTGTTTAATTCGTTAACTAAAATACTAAATCACCAATCAAAACTTAACAGTTACGTGTTCGCAACATCTATAGAAAAGAGGTTTACAAACTTTTTTTTATACTCATGCCTCCCTTTTTAATACAATTTTTTGGCGGCCCCCACTGTTAAAAATTCTTTCATTTTCCGTGATAATGTAATATCACCACAACACGTGTGTTCCGTTCCAAAGGGGACCCCCGTAAATTCTCGCACAGTTTGGAAACCTCTGATGTGGACCTAACCTAACTTAACCTAACCTAAACTTCCATAATCTTTACTTGCATGAGCGAAATTTCTTTTTCTTCTTTCAAAGCTTTGGAATGGAACGGATTAAGAATTTGATTAATTTTATTATTTAATTCGTCAACTAAAATGATTTACCACCAATCAAAATTTTCAATAGGTATGTGGTAACACACCAGTTTGTGCCGCCACGTATGGGCGTTTGCTACCTCCAATAAAATAATATATTAGGTTTCAAATCAAAAATTACAGGAACTGATGCAAATCCATTGTTATTGCAAATCTCCCGAACATCAATCATTGTCAATAAAATGTACGCGCAATAAGTTCACTAATTTAAACCACAACTGAAGTATGATTAAACGATCGCTAGTTCTTGCCAGCGTGATGAGTCGTAGCTGATGGCATCCCATGTCAATTTGCAGCAGACACAATGCAACCACGTCAGTTATCTGATGTTGTGCATCGGCAGAGACCCTCCTAGCCGCCACCCGTACCCGTATACACTCCCTATTAAAACGGTTTACATTAATTGGCGGCGGTCATTAAATAAATTGCTCGTGCCTCAAGCCCTGCGTTGCTGAGGTCGACACTGAGACATTGACACAATGCGTTTATTTACGCACTTATTTGTCCATCATTTTGATACGTCTCTTGACATTGTGCCGTTGCCGATTGCGTAATAAAACGCCATTAGTAAACGAAGTCAATGCGGATCGAGTAAATATTCCAATCTATTTGTGATTTCGTCGACCAACAAATACTTGTAATTACGCACTGTATTGTTTCGAAAATAAGTATGTTTACATGTCTTCTTCACTTTTGTGTGGAATGCTTACCGGAAAGCGCAGAAGACAACAAGGCCAGTTGGGAAGGGTTATGAATAGAACTTTTGGGTAGGTGGTGACGATGGCGTTCCGAATGGAAATAGGAAAAGAAAGCCGAGAATCAACGCGTTTGACACCAACGCATTGCTAGTGAGCCAGTGTTTTAGCATCAACTGCTACAAATTCATCTAACTTTGTCCAAGTTCAACTGGAACTGTAATAGCTGAGTAAAAGTTGTGGGCGCAATAATAGCTTACAGAAACACATCTGTTGTATAAATTGGGAATACATTTGATAACGTAATCGACAGTTTGCATCCCTTTTGGACTGTACAGCTAGAACATCCCTTGGTTATTATAGGGGCTTTTTTAGGTTTTACTATGATGGTAACAGGATGGTTCTGACCCGAACGCACGGTTGCGTTTTGACCATGGTGCACGTGAATCCGACTTGCCCTATCCGCACGAGATTCGAATTGATGTCACGGTTCACGCTTGAAGAAGTGCCTAGTATTATGTTAAACAATGTTATAGAACTAAACAATTTATAGAAGTAAACTTCCTCAATGTTTTTAATATTTGGTATTACAGTAAAATCGGTAAAATTTAACTAATATGGTTTAAAACACTTTAAAGCTTACTGAAAACGAAGCCATTATTCTCCATTAGATGAAGGAGAGGAAGTTACTAATGATATTTAATTGGCTATATTAAAACTGATTATGAATCTAGCATAATATCTTAAACATCGCACATCACACTCATACTGCTGCTGCTTTTGGCGTATCAAGTTTTGACTATTTTTCAAGCCCTAATGTTTTCTGCTTGCGAGTAGCGTAATTAAGTCTGCGGAATTGTTTCGATGTGCCCTTGTGCGTATCGTAGCGTTAATTTCTCTCACGAGTGCACAATAACGCGTTAACGTCCGCGTACAACTACGACAATGTTTTGGAAGCTTTCCTTAAACAACAGACAATTCTCGTGAATAGAATGCGTTTGCAGGTGCCATTTCTATGCTGTTTTCGGATATTATACTGTCTAGACATTTTGGAATTTTAATTTGTATGGTTGTTTAGAGTTTGATAATTTAATTTAGGCCTTGAACTTCTCTATAATTGCTGTACCTAATTGAAATTAGCATTTTCAAATTTCCTTATTGTTAGACATATTGTACTTAAGAAAATGGGTACCTACTTCTGTTAATGCTAATTGCTCAAATAAAGAAACTATGCAATCGATATTCAATTAATGCTAACGCTAAATTAGACCCTCATATCATATTTATCTATTCTTTCTACGACAAAGCATATAGTACATTAATTATACTAAATTGTCTAGTATATAAATGCTAAACTATTTTTTTTATTGATTTTACTTCTACATTGTTTGCAATATTTCACAATATTTCAACTAGAAAAGCCCATCAAATTGTAGAATCTTCATTAACCTTCTATAAAAAAATCGAATAATAAAAGGTTAATGAATTTTATGCACAACGGGCGTTTCAAATTTATGAAAATAAATTAGCTGTTAATTGGTCAAAATCGTTGCATTCACCTTGAAACATAATAGATTTACGAATGTATCTTGCAAAGGGTGGAGATGTGGGCACGAAGAGAAAGAATGAAAATCACCTGAAGACGCTAAACTCCCGCGTGCACCCCGCGCGTCGCTCGCCTGTCTGGCGTTGATAAAAGAACGGGGTAGAAATGCGTGGATGCGTGAAAGACCGTCGAAATTCTTCGCGGCACGCACAAAAAACTGCCAGACATAAACACCGAACAGTGCCTCGTTGCACACCCGCAACCCTGTTGCGCTCCTTATAACAAGCTACCCAAACATTGGACCAAAATTTGAAACTTGTTGCAAGCATCTACGTCTACGGCTCACCCTAGCCAAAAACTGGATGTCTGTGGACGTATCGAGGGAAACTTGAGACCAAAATCACGATTTATAACTTTAGCAAGCGTCGCGCTGGTAGTTTGAAAGATTTTTTTCTATGTGTAGTTTGTCTACTCGGCCTTGATACGCTGGATATGTGTGTGGAAGGCATAAAACTGTTACCCTCCATCCCAGACAGATCATTTGATCGCATATAAATGCGTGGAATATGTGAACATAAAAAACCTTTTTCAGAACAGGTATTTTATTCCAAAAAAGTTTTTATTTGTTTCCGTATCATTGTATCAAATGATGAAGAAAATGCACCTGAAATGTGCACCTGACACTTTTACTCTTTCTTGCTGCTTTTCAAGAGAAACTCAAATCAAATCATTTAAAAAAATTAAATGTGCAAATAAGGTCCTTAACATAATTTTGAATATGCAATTTCGATGAATAATAATCACAAATTGTCTGTAAAAATACAGACAATTGTCTGATGTCATGCAATCTACAATTTTGCATAAAAAACAGCATTTGTTAATTTTTGCAAGTAAATCTAACAAGTTGTAACAATGTAATGTGCATAAACTATAAAATGCAAGATAAAATACTGCTAATAACTCCAACCTACATCGCGTGTGATAAATGCAAATGCAAATAACGAGCAGTGTTTGGATCGCGTGCATTTAATGGACGACTTTCGTGTCTTCGCGACGTGCTATTGTGACAGTGCGAATGCATAAATGTGCATAAATGTGCATTGAGCGATTAAAAATGCACACGCGGTCACACGGCAAACGGCACTTCCACAAAGTGGCGGATCTGCATATGTATCCGCACATATATGTGTGCCTGTATACATGAATATGTGTTGCTTTCTGCTTTTTGTCGCCGTGTTTTTCCTTGTTTTTCCCGTGAATACACACACGGCACGCATCATTTGCGATCAAGCGCAAATCGGTGGTGGTGTCTCTTTTGTGTGGCAATGTGTCGCCCGGGCGTGCTCACGCGATTGCGTCGCTTTGGAGGTGGTTGGCGCGGATAGTTTTGATCCGATCCGATTATAACGTTTTCACGCTGTGATACAAAGCGAATCTGCGCTTTTATGCGGCCAATCTAAGCGAGGTTTTCTATATGCACAATGGCCAGGATGTCGCAAGGTGTTTCGAGTATAAGAAAGGGTGCTTGGCTATCACGATCGTGAATCATGATCATCGTTTTTTCCGTGGGAAAATTTGAAAAAATTGATATCGAAATTTACCTCATTTTGATTGCATTTGAAATATATTAATAACACTAAATAAAATTTGTTATATTTTCGACCGAATATGATCAGGATTTTAGGTAGGTTTATTATGTTAAGATTAGGATGTGGACAAGATAGGTTAAATTAAGTTTTGGTGTTTTAAGTGGTATTATTTGTCGTTAGTGAGGAATAAATGCACGTATTTCAGAACTATACATAAAATCAATTTTGTATTGACATCTATTTGTGTATCAACAAAGAACGTATGAATTTTAATGCGAAATCCTGGGAAAGTGAATCTGTCATGTTTTTGCAGAATTGTAGACTTTGTACGCAATTGCGGCCGGTTATAATAAATCACGATAAAATTACAGTGAGCAAAATAGAAAATAATTCAGTACAGCATAGAGAAAATCACACGGCACTGAATCATTGATGACCTAGTGAATTTTGCAAGTGGGATAGACATATGATTGGCATGATTGCATACAATTGATGATCCGAAGACAATGCACTCGGGGTCTGGAAAAGCGCGCGAATGCGCCTTTTGTCAATCAATTTCAAGGAAACGCATTAAGTTTATTGGATTAATAGCCGTACGGATAATGACAGCCTTAGCAATTCCGACATGCAATACATTTTTTCTTATTCGAACTAACTTGCTTGTACGTCCATCACGCGGCAATTGTTGCCACCGTAACGCAACTTGCGCTTCAATTTTCCCGGTAAATTATCGACTCCTGGGGTAATTGCAAATGCAAATCAAAAAACACATAGATACGATATACGATAGTCTAACCTCTTGCCGATGAATAGGTTATGTCGTGTGGCTTATGGTATAATCCAAAATTCGGGGTAATAGTTCGGGGGAACCGGGGTAAATTATAAATAATTTCATTAGTTGGCTAACGCTTTCGCAGAAGTTTGCTGAATTATTAAAGTGTGCGTGCCAACAAATGTTATCTGTAATAATTAAACAGGTTGGATTTACAGGGTGTAGTAGATCTGTAATTACGTAACTTTACAGATTAAACTTTTTTTGCTGGGGAAGCAAGGGTTTGAGATTGGATTTGGAGGTTGCGATGTGCTTGCACACGTTTGGATGCACGGTTACATTGCGTTCTGCTTGCTTCCAGGCTGATGCGCCGCGCCGTCAATGTTTGTACAGAATTTAGAAACGCAAGTCTGGGGGCCCCCGACCCGAATGGAATTCGGTGGAGCTGTTTAGCGTTTGGCCGTGGCCCGTTTATTGCGTCTCTGAACTTCGCCTGCTTTCCCCCCGTCACACTTGCGCATTTCCCTTCCACGTCGTACGATTAAAACGCACGCATCGAATATATCTGCATGGAGAGGGTTACCATATCCTGAATTTTCCAACATAATTAAAATTTACTCCATCGCAACCAATATACTAGTTCTGCTTTTACAACTACATTAGGTGTTTTTGAGATGGATTAATTCGTTAGCTTGAGTCGTTTAGGTAGTCTTATATTATTTGTAATAACACCTTAATAAAGATATTTAATTAATCATAGGATTTATATAATTTCACGAGGGATACAATAGAGTAGTGTTCATTTAATTTTGGTTAGATAGATTTCGGATAATAAACATTTCACATCCATTCAGATTTGGTAACCCACGAAGAAAGCATACATAATGGCGTCCTGGGTGCGTGTACTTAAGTACGATAAGGGCACTGCAAGCTGCAGCCTGCTGCGGCGCCGGGCAACGTCGATGCATTATGCAACGAGTTGAGATTTTAGGATGCACAGTGCATCACGATGCGGGAAATCTCTACTTATGTTAGCGTTTTGAGCGTTTGGTTCGATACATTGCATTGCATGAGCAGCTTGCGCATTCGCGGTTGCGCGTACCACTGTCTCAATGTGTTCCTACTTGCACCGCGAGGTCACTGCACTTTCGGGGCCATACGAAACTTATCGAAGGACCCACCCAAAAAGGAACCATTATAGCAGAAACACATTGTCAATATGTATCGACCATAAGGTATAAGCACTATAAGTTTAAAAATAATTTCAGGGTGAAACAGATGATTAGGTACTAATACTTTTAATAATAAAGATTTTGGAGCTTTCGTTCTTCCGTATTATACGCCAAAGCAATGCCCACTAAGCTTCCCAGGTGGGCAGATATTTTAATTTTATAAAGATATTTATTTAAATATAAAGTAGACTTAGCATATATAAGACGATTTAACTCATCGTTTTTCTAATATATTTTAGCAAATATTTCCCACAAATTCAGAAATCGCATGTTAATTTCTGAACCGGTGCAGTTATCGATATCTCGATGCGATTATAAGTCGATTTAGCTCATCTAAACACGTGTTTCTCATATATTTTAGCGAATATTTGGCAAAGACACATAGTGTTTCTCATATATTTGCCAAAAGTTCAGAAATCGCATGTTAATTCTTCAACCGCGGCTATCGAATATTTACCAAATGCACATCGTTTTTCTCATATAGTTTAACAATTATTTGCCAAAAGTTTAGAAATTCCATGTTAATTCCTGAACTGTGTAGCTATCAATTTCTCGATGCTTTTAAATGTATTTTTCGCGAAAATAAATCGATTTAGCACATCTAAACACGTTTTCATATATTTTTAGGCCCATCATTTTTTTCATATATTTTAGCAAATATTTGCCAAATGTTGAGAAATCGCATGTTAATTCCTGACCCATTGCAGCTATCCATCTCTCGATGCGCTTAAATGCGCGAAAATAAGTCGATTTAGCTCATCTAAACAGGTTTTTCTCATATATTTTATCGATTATTCGCTAAAAATTCAGTAATCGCATGTCAATTCTTGAACCGTTGCAGCTATCGACATCTCGATGTTTCTAAACGTATTTTTCACAAAATAAGTGAAAATGTATCATCTAAACACGTTTAACAACAACCAAACTACTTCTTATCCTGCTCTCCACCAGTCCTCATCCGCGGCCTTCCCCTTTCTCTCTCCCCTTACTCCTCAATGTATCTTTGTATAGCCAAAAATAAGCAATGACTGTTGGTGCCCGCTGGCAAGACACTCAAAACCTGTACTGCGAATATTAAGTGATATTTGGCAAATCACCAGGGCACACAAAATTTTATATTTTCCTATAAACAGAAACATATTTACAAATAGGAGATATGTCCAATTGTAAGTGCAAAGTCACTTTTGTTGTGAAAATATAATCCGCAACAAAGCCCTAAACGTCCAAACTTATGACACGTCCTTTCTGCGTATTATATTTGCTATTTCCTCTCGCAGGTTAGCTCAAACACTTGATTCACAGTTGAATTTCGACGCCGTTTTGTGCATTTAATGCCGCCGCTACCCACTTCGAGCACGTCTCGTTATCGTCATGATAATTGATATGTTTACGAAAAATATAGCATTGGCGGATGTGAAGCCCCAAAGGTGCGCACAGGCATGCTGCTGCATAGTTTAAAAACACTTCGCCGTCGATTTATCATCGAACGCGAATATTCCGACCGACCCACCGAAACCCACATGTAAATTGCCCCGGAAAATTACACACGCTGCCTCTGTAATAAGCGTATTATAAACGCATGCGAGACTCACTAAAACTGGCCATTGGAAATTTACCACAAGGATAATTCGTAATGACGTCATACATTTTCGATGATTCTTATTGTATTCCAACCGCAATGTATCGAAGTTACTATGACGCTCACGGTATCAATTGTTATTCGACAATATACTCTACATTAGTGATTAGTCACATCGATGGCTACTTATCTATCGCTTGTTCCACTGCTCAACCAGAGCGTTGTTCGGGATAATCTGTAAAGTAGTTAAAACTTCGGCCAACGGCGAGTATACATAGGCCTGGTACGAGCTAACCGTAAATCCCTCGACTAATTACAATGTACGAACGGCTGTGTGGTACCTGTGTCAGTCTGTAAGCATTGGTTATCAAAATTTATGACTTAATCAGGAATTGGAATTAAATAAAAAATGATTTTGCGCTGCGAGCCGGTAGACGACGTTGGTATACCGGTAGAGAAATTGGTATAGGAATAACAGGATTCCAATAAGAATAGGATTAATTCTGTAAATTAATATACAATTTTGGTAATAAAAAAAGGCCTCAATTCATTGATTAATCGTGTTACATGTATGATAATTAGGCCGTCATTTCCTTTTAATTTTATAAAACTCTTTTTACGCCTGTTGTATAATGTACACATTTCAGTATCGTTTGGATAAAGAAATTAATATTTTCACACACAATAGTCATAGAAAAAGTATAGTACAATTTGCATTTCTTTCCCTTTCTTCCCTCTTATGGGTTATAGCACTTTCCTTCAATTGTAAGTGAAATTTTCAAATATGCATAGAGCTTTACTTAAGGTGCTTTTCACACTTGGAACGCATGGTGAGTGTGACTTTAAAATTGCATTTTCATTTCACAAGGAGTGAACAATGATTGAGAATCACTGCTTTAAAGCCTTGCCTTGTATGTTCAATGTTTAAAATCAGAGATGCATCAAGCTTGTAAATCTGATTCCTTTTAAATAAACCGATTAAAAATGCAAATGTTTTCACAATTTAAACGGAAATAAAATAGATTATATTAATTATATGCCTTATACGGAATGTCGAGGGACTAA
>WSZQ02147231.1:0-10288 GCA_019419845.2 Weissflogia rhopalogaster
ATATATTAAAATATCACCAACTGTGTAAAGGCAGTAAAGGCAATGTGAAGTAACTGGTAATAGTTAGCCAGTTAGCCAATAACTTTAAGACACATCACACACTTCGCGGGTTTGTCGTTTAATAATATTCAGAAGTAGTGTAATCAGAAATAATTTCAATATATAGAAAGCATAAAGAACATTTTGTTGTTCATATAACTATGTTATTCTTTATTTTCATTGCATGTATACTGGTGGCAATTATTGCAAATATTTTTAAGGAATTATCATCAGATTGTCTACGTTTTTACATAAAGATGAAATAATTAGAGAATCTGCAGCAAGTTCTGCAGATTAAGATTTACTTCCTAAATTAATGTTCAATAATAAAACTTTTATTTATTTCATTCTTCTTTCTTAGTGTTTACGTCTTTTATTTTACAAACCAGCTAAAAATGAACTTGACTCACAATCAGAAGCCGTCAAACCAAGTAAATGATTTACTAGCAAGCCAGCGAGCAAGATTTTCGTGGAATTCCGCCATGACCATATTCGTCTTCATTATGCCACCACGCCTTGCTCTACTGCGTTATTGAAAACGTAAAATTCGCGGAATCGTATTACCAAATATAGCCATCCCCAGTCAGGTACAATGTCCTTGCATGTCCGAATAAGCAAAAGAGCAATCATATGGGACACAGCATCCACTTGCGTGTACGTTTCGCAATGCCGGCGTCGGCGTCTGCATTATTCACCACAAGGTTTGTTTACGCTGACCTAATTTTAAACTTATAAACTCATCGCAAATGCAAGGAATCTTCCTCCTACATTCCCAGAAAAATGTAGTCATATTTATGTTATTAAATTTTAGAAATATTTTGGTGTGGAAGATAAGTCGACAACTTATTAAACTTTTGTTTTCATCAATCCGAAATCTTGGTAAAATACACTTTGGCGCCTATGTCCAAAAATAATTTCCACTCCACTTGGCAGACGTTCAACAAGTTTAATTATTATTGGGTTACCAAGTCATACAGTTGTACTTGCGCTGAATAAAAACGTGATCCATATGCAATGTCATCTAATGTTTGTTGGATACGGTGCGCAAAAAAACGCGGATCAAACCAATCGGTTTCGCATGATATTTATTTTCGGAATACTGTGGTGAAAGCCGGGTGGGCATAACTCAAATAAACAATTTAAATTTAGAGACACACTCATTGTTTATGTAATGTTATCCTAGAAAATCAAAATTATCCTGATTCTCCAACTTGTCGCATGCGAGAGCAAGCAGTTAATGGAATGTTTAACGACAATTAACAAGCATTATATAACTTATGCTAATTTCTCAAGGTTAAACTAATAAAAAACAACTGCAAACTTTTTACGTGCTAGTATACACTGAATTTGAATTAGAAAAAGAAAACCGGTCGTGCCAAAAACATGCAAAAATTGTATATGTCAAAATTCAACATTTTAATGACCATGTTTGGTAACAACTTCTTTATGTTACCAAATTCTCTAGTTTTAAATTTTTGCAATTTTAAGCATCAAATAAACGTAAACAACTGTGATAGTTATATTTAAGTGTAATTTTTCCAGTGTAGATTATCATAGGGACGATAGAATGTGGGAATTTATTACCTGATCAAAGAAAAATGGAATTTAAATCTCCGATGTTTGGATAATCGCACACTCTCAGTTTCACTACGACGGTCAACACGGATCAAACTAGCACCAACGCGCGCACACACCGCTTGCGCGCACCTCGCCCGCTCAGAGTTGACTTAGCATTGGCGCTTCTAGCTTAAGTCGCAGAACCCGCGCCGCAGGACGTGCAGGCTGAGCTATTATCGTGAGCGTGCCGCCGCCACCAAGCCACCGGCGCGCCACGAAATGTCAGCGCGTAGGTTTCTGGGCACTCTGTGCATGCTTGACGCACTCACTAACATCGGGAGCGTGGGTGGACCGAATCGGGATACGAGACGTTGCTTTCGATTTAACGGCGATTGTGTAACGCGATTCCGGGGAAACAGGTAGCTGCACAGATCTCGTCTTCTACTGTCTTTTGTTTCCAAATATCAGTTTGCACCAAGGCTCTTGACGTGGTTTAGTGGATACCATTGTTTGTTTTATGTACACATGAATTATGGATTTTGAAATTGAACATTCTACTTGTCTGTGGGGTCTATTGACATTTTTAAGCGACATGTAAAATTTTAAAGTAGGAATGTTTTAGAACCGTTATTTCTGTTTGAATTAGCATGAACGATGTAAGAATATCTGCCGTCAATTGTTAAATATCGGAACCAGAATAAATTTCTTTCTGATTACTGGCAAGGGGTATTTATGATTACCGTATGGGGTCCATGGGCATAGCATGCTTTTTAAGGAATCTGCATCTTGCAATTGTTCAGGAATTAACCTGCGAATTAATCTGAAGTTTTGGCAAATATTCGCTAAATATATGAGAAGAACCTGTTTAGATGTGCTAAAGCGTCTAATGGTCTTAAGTACATCGAGTGATTGAGAGATTCGATTTACTATTAGGACAACATTTTATGTCAGAATAAACATGTGCGCCTAGTTGATTTTATGTCCTGAAAGTTATAGGGATTGGACTATGAATATCTAGTTGAGATTAAAAAAATGATGAAACTAAGGATTCTTAATTGGATAAGGTTATGATAAGAACTAAGTCATTTAGGGTGACCAATTTGAACGCACTCACACACATTTTCCCCGCACCTCCACCAAATATTGAAAGAATAAATGTATACCAAAATAATTCTATATTGACAAGAACAAGTATACAACAAAGGGACATCAATAGGTTCCATAAAAGACTAGATTCAACTCAAGTATACAAATACACACAACGTCAATGCAAGTAATCATAGGAACAATTGGTTTTACGCCTACGCACAGCACACAAAACGCTTTCGCATTTGTTCAAGTTGCATTTAGTGGAGCCGCTTGTCCCATAAATCGTTCAAAATGATAGTGGCTGTCGATTGCAAATGGAATTTGCGCGCACATGTTTGATTTATACGCCCAATATGCATCGTCTCTCAAGCATATTGTTCACTTGGGCGGGCGACATTGATGTGCAATGTGCCAACAACTTTTCAAACAACCAAATCCGTGGATTTCGCATGGCCAAGCGATCGGGTCATCAGTGACTTTGAACGAGGTATACTCGTCAAACTGGTCGACTAGAACAAAACGTAGCGAATTAGCTTCGAACAAGTTGTGCACATTTGCAATGATTAGAAACTGCGTAGCACTAATATAATCACACAACAAACTGGAAGCAACAATGCAAACTATTTTCAAAATTAAAGAAATAAAACCAGAAGTCCCCTTAACAAAATATGCACGCGTTTAATTACCGATTGGCGTTAAAGGAGCGATGGCTGAGTTGATGGAATTTTGTGATGAATGTGCATCATCGCTCACACCCGAATGCACACATTGAAGGTGTTCACGTACGTGGCGTGATTAAACACATAGATAGTTACCTCCAAGCCTCTTGGAGTGCGTTGATATTCGCTCTGATTGCGGCGGAATCCGGTCGTGGTGGACGTCTGGCGTTCGCGATAGTAGCGCGAGAACGCCGTATCGCCGCGCTGCAGCTTTTTCGCGCAGAACACGCTGCGGAACGTGCTGCGATAGTTCGCAGACAGCACACAGTACATGAGGAAATTCAGCGACGCGTTCAGCGTCAGCAGCAGGTTGAAGATGTTGCCGAGACCTGCAAATTAGCGCGTGCTGCGTGAGTTATGGCCGCCGGGGATTGCTCTATAAATACGATAAGTGTACCTCTTTTAATGTTTGCACTGCTCTTGTCGGTCACGTTCGTATCGAGGGCGTCGTAGATCAGGAACATGGCGGTCGGTGTCTGGCACACCAGGAACATTATCACTATTCCAATTAGTAGTATTGTGATACGATTTTCATTTCTTTGTCTGCTATGTTCCTGGAAGGATAAATATGTTTTCATTATACTTTAAAAGATTCAAGGACAACTTAAGTAGAACTCTTTCTTGATCTTCAATAACTTAACCCTGTTATGAGTTTTGAAACGCCTGAACAAAACTTCTGACAATGAGTTTCATTTTATGTACTTGGTCAAACTTATAAGGGGGCATTCCTGGGGTCATACATACCCTTGACCAATTATACTTCGAATTGAAGGTTCTCCCTGTATAACACTAGGAGAGAGGTTTCCAAGCAACAACAAGCGGGCCAAATACAATTTGATATGACAGACAATTTGATATGGCCGACAAGAGCATCAGAAATGACCTGGGGAGCCCATTTGGGTCGGGCCCCACAGGTCAAGGATTTGTAATGGCAATCGACTTGTTATCCTGTTGGCCCTTGTCGCAAACAACTGCACTTTCACTAAGATAATGAGAGGAGGACCCAACAGGAACCAAGGAAAGAATGCTCCAGAAATGTTTCTCAGTATGGGTACCGTACTGAGAAGTATTAACAAAATGGTATGCCCTGTTCCGTCTTAATATGCGACTTTACAATTGATATGTTCAGGGAAGTTTGACTGATAGGTAATTTGCAAGAACACTTCTTCCCAAAAAGAATAAGAAGAATAATAGTAATAAATAAGAGGAACA
The DNA here is from genome assembly GCA_019419845.2 of Weissflogia rhopalogaster. Lineage (NCBI taxonomy): Eukaryota > Metazoa > Arthropoda > Insecta > Coleoptera > Staphylinidae > Weissflogia > Weissflogia rhopalogaster. The sequence goes on from WSZQ02147231.1 coordinate 4,617, forward strand.
AGAATATACAGGAGACAAAAGGAAAATCAATGTGGCCAGAAAACATCTAATACATACCGCTGAAGATGTCAATGCTATCCTCGTTCGCATTGATCGATAGACGGCAGCAACAAGTAGAAAATTGAACAACGCAATTAAAATAAACGGTAGTAATCCAAAAGTAATCCCAGAAAACCAGAAAAAAATCGTAGTATACGTCTCATTATCACCGAGATCGGTTGCTTCAATATAAATGCTGTAGCTCTTATTCAAACATGTTTCCTCCACCATAGAGCAGTTTGTAGTACAAGCAGCAGGTTGGTCCCCTTGTATCTCCTCTTCACTGGTCCCATCAAAGCGAATTTCACTCCCCACATACGTATCATTTCCTGTTATCGTAGAATTACTAACCGAATTACAGTGTTCCTTAATGGAAAGCTGATGTTCGAAGGTAGTGGACGCCGTCGTGATAAGACACAACAAGCTTACCACCGTAATAATATTTTTCGCCCGTGCCTCCGTACAGTAAACTTTGCCTTTGATTGGATGACATACAATTATATAACGCTCTACTGTGAAGGACACTATCAGCCATACAGATGTACTGCCTAAAAATATTCAGCACTTAATACGAAATTTTTCACTGAAGTTTGAGTCAAAGTGAGACTTACTTGCTGCATCGCAAAGCCAGTGTGTTATCCCATAGAAACGCCAATACAGAACATATCTTCCGTCGTGTATATTGGGATAATGCTCAAAGGATAACACAAGGACGAAGAGCAAATAAGCCAGATCGGCGACAGCCAACGCAGTCAGATAGATATGTGTTGTGCATCGCATCCGTCTTCTGAAAACAAATAGTTAAATTTTGAACTAGGCGCTTCATGCGATTTAAAACCTCGTTAAAATCATGACCGTGACAATGTTTCCACCCACGCCGATAACCACCAGAATCGGGACGAAGATATGTTGTACCCAGAAGCGTGTACTTTCCAAAAATTCCACCGATGGATCTGTAAGCTCCATCTTGTTGTCTCACTGCTAGTAAAAATGCAATTATTTACACATTGAAGGCAATTAATCGACGGCTGATTAACGTAGAAAATATATGGTGATGTTTATTATATTTCAAGTTAAGGTTTTATAGCTGTATGTCCAGTTTACGCAATATTAACGACATGTTGTGCACGTGCCAAGCGAGTTCGAAAAACTGAATGTTGCTTATGAAGCTCATCATTTGCCAGGCGGTATATTTCGGTGAGTAACATGCCGGGATGCATTTTTCCACGTTTGTATTTTATTAGTCGCAAATTGTGCGCACCGATTGCGTGTGGCAGGACTTTATAGTCATTTCCCAACATAGTATTGTGATTTATAGTCAAGCGCATGGGTGATAATGCAAAAATGTGTGCGCCTCGCTGTAAAACCCCTGGATTGCCACGGATTCAGTTAACGACTCTGTTAATATTGCTTTTATTGAATTCAATTAAATCCGATTTAGATTTGTGCGATTGCTCTGTAGGCGAAGGTTGTAAACAGTGTAATGGTGGTCATAATTCTAAAATTTGACTGAACATTTTGCTTATTTCATTAATTCATTTTTATCTAGACATTAAATGTCGTCTATAAAATGTATTTTCTTTCGATTAAGATTCTAGTGTTTATTTTATAGAATTTATTTATTTTATATAAATGTATAAATATGTATTATAAAAAATATATCATACATAAATAAGGAGAAATAATAATATACTATCAATAGGAGGGTTTTCATGAATCATAGACTAGAAAAGGGATGAGCATCCTGCAGTTCGCCACTCATATTTGTACAGTCCGCAAAGCATTCTAAGCCTAATGGGGATCCCCCATTTGAAAATTTGCGACATCTCTAAATCAAATACGCGAGTCGATTTGCGGCCCGGCAAAAAATCATCATATAGATAAAGTCCCCCAAGAAATAGGCAGACGTCTTGCTCATTAAAAATATTCAAACCATTTGTGACAATCAATTATATTTGTTTCTGTAAAATAAATTTAAAATAAACACTGGGAATGTTTCATACATTAAAGTGGGGAAATTGATTTATGATATACGAAAGCTTGTTTATTGATTTGATATAGTTAAAGTGGTAGCAGTTACCCAGTTTTATTGTATAAAGCTTTGGACAAATAGAACGCGACTCTCGCGACGGCGATACTTTGCACTTATGACAAATTGTTAGCTCGTCAGTCAGAATTGTATCATAAGTGCAATGCAATGCTGACGCCGAGTCTCGTCCTGTTTATCCAAAGCTTAGACCTTCCTAACCCATAAGACATTTCTGCGTCTACTTCTTTCTACAAAGAATACGTACACTTACAAACAAAATCCCAACACGTCATAAATGGAAAATGCATATCGAAATTTTATTACTCGTAAAATTCATCATTTCCGTTTTTGTTTTCACCGCGTGGAAAAACGCAAGATGCCGGTTAGCGCACGTCATGAGAACGCCGAAAAAGTTTTCGTAATCATGCGAAACCAAAGCAACTCGCTTGTAATGCGTTTTTGTCTTCCTTGATGACTATTTTCGTGCGGTGGCGTTTTTTCTGTCTTCTTGGATATTATTAGAGATTGAACGAGTTGCGTGCGCGCGGTGCCAATACCTATTCGCGTTTTAATACTCAGATAAATGAGCGCGATTATTAGCGCTTTCAAATCGTGCAAACATTGCCTTTCCTTTCAGGAATAGACACGACGTCGTAAACGTACACAAAACAAATCGCAATCACCAGCGACAATTTAACAAAAGCCAATAAAAGCGCAGCGCAAAAATAAGTCGTATAAACCACGCATTGCTGCGCTGCGCGCGAAAACACAATTGACCGTGATTTCCACCCAGAAAATGTTTGCTAACGTGCACGCTTGAAAAGCAACTCTTGTGCGCAAACCGCAAAGTTATAATAATTTCCGGCCAACTTCTGATAATAAAAACTTGCACGATTTGCATTAAATTTATTTTTGGATATTTCAAAAACATGGATGTCTAATAAAATCGACATTTTGTATTTTGATACAAACTAAAACAGATGCTTAATGTTATTTGGATTTACGCGAGACTAAATAGACTTGTCTAATAAACATCAAACGTTATTATTACGAATGTCTACAGACTGAAAAATGTAATGCGTTAATATTGTCATTATTTGGTAGCAAAGCTTATTAAACTCGATTATTCTCGATTAAACTGTGTTTAAGTTATTATTAATCAACAACTTACGCGTATCACTTCTCTGAGAACAAGTTTATGAAGCTATTGAAGTAACGAACACCTGCCACCATCCGCATTGCATGCGGTACGAACATTTTCTGAAACTTTGCGCGCACTGAAAAACGACATCGCCTTGGAAATCAAAATGAAAAAAAAAACGTTTAAAGAAATCACATTATTTGTATTTATATACTTGTCTTGTATTAGTTTACACAGCTTCTTCTTTCACAACTTTATTTACATTGGGCTTTATTTACGCGACGATGAATCACTGGTTGCGATTGATTGCAGACTAATTAGCGCATCGCCGATTTAAGCCGCATTATTTATGCAGAGCTTGTTTGCATCCCGACGACGGGATGATGAGGGAACGCCGAACGTTGTGAATGTGGAGACGGCGGCGGCGGCGGAATTTTGTTGGACACACCGGTGAGACGGTGGGTTCCATTTTTAAAATTAGCAGGACGCTGTGCGAACTTCGTAGACTCCCTACCTACGTGCCACCTTTACGCGCGCAAGATTACGTTGCATAACAATGACTTGATTACGTCCAAACGTTGATAAGATTGTTTCAATTTCACCTTCCTTCTCCTTTGTAATCAACAATATATGGTTATAGAAACAGCTACAGTGTTTTTATACTTACAATTAGTAATACGGGTGTCATTCGTTTAATTAGAATTTCTTTTAGAAATTCTTTTAGTCCAGGTGAAGTTTTAGAATGATCCTGGAGATACGTTTGCTTAATTGTAGTATGGACACACAATGTGTTGACCAACAGAATTTTATGGGCCTATCAAAGAATAGGCTGTACAGGAAGAAATTACTAATCTTGATTGCAGGGAGATTGAGAAGGATTTTCTCTATCTCTCTCACCGTCTCAGCGTTTAGCATTCCATTTAAACGTGGTGGACAGGATTTTGCCATTGATCGGAACTCATTTTGATATCCTGGAAAATGAATATTACCGGGAATCAAAACGCCAATCTCTTAACAAAACTGGGAACATATGAGAACTTATTGGATCTAACATCAAGATCTGAGAGAACTGATATCACAGGCCTATGGGTCGGAGGTGCTTTAAAAGTAAGCAAATACCTCACCACTTACGAACTGATTGATATAGATTTTGGAACCACGAAAGACATGCATTGATGAAGCTAGGCAGAAATCTTATCTTTCGGGAAACTGAAAAGCTCGACAACTTTACAAAGGGATACCTTTGATATCAAAATGAAAATAAAATATGCAATGGCACCGTTCTGTCGGGGATGATGCGAAAATCGAAAACAAAACACAATACAATATTTTACATATTCTAGTTTAATCATTTCTCATTTTCATCTTGTATAACATAATATTAATAAGTAGTTAAACATAATAATGATAAATCAATCAATAAACAAGATATCAATTTAAAATTTGTAAAATTGGACGCACCATATGGTATTTAACAGCTAATCTTATATAAATGCATGTATATACGATTTGATTTCCTCATGAACTAGTACAAATCATCAAATTACATAGAAATTATTATAGAAATCTGTTAGGTGAAATCATTTAGGCATTGATTTATGTACAGAATAGAATACAAATTAGAATGAACGTCACATACATGTAACATATACAAACAAAATAAATGATTGAAGTTCACACTAATTTCACAATTTATCAAGAAAGTAAATACGGCACCAAAGCAGTCGAATCAACTAAAAAATCGTAAAACGCATGTAAACACATTGAACTCATCAGCATTGGCATTGCCTCTGCGGTAGTAATGTAATGTACTAGTTATCTGCAGTACATTTTACCATTTACTTTTAAATGTGTCGATTTAATTACTGCGTTTTTCATGCGTTTCGTATAAATTGGCTAGTTTAATAGTTCTTGATGTAGATAAAAGTTTAGAAGTACAAAACTTTCTAGTAATCAACGTGGCGCTCAGTTATACACCTATATGAAAAACAACTGAATGGTACTTGCATTATGGCACCCAATAAACCAAAAAACAAGCAGTTCATTTCACTGTGAACACCACAAATAATGATAACTAACTTGTAAATTGCTTTGTTTTGCTCTGTATATCTAACATTATAAACAATTGTTGCAAACAATTGTTTTGAATCAAATTAGATGTGGAACACTACCAGTCTTTTGCTTAGATTCAATAACGTGTATTGCAATGTTTATTTCGGGAAGTCAACATTGCATTCAACCACCGGATGATTTGAAATGTTGTCTTCTACATTAGCGAAAAGAATGTGAACATGTCTAGCGTCTTGTCGGCAGCCGGAAATGTCCCATGAAAATGAAGGACATTGCCAGCTGTTCACAGATCAGTGACATTTTCGAAAATTGCAGCAAAATGCAATACATTGACGATAATTAACGGTATGCACACCAAATATCAATTCTTTATTAAACAAATGCATTTGTTTA
>WSZQ02147231.1:10388-39878 GCA_019419845.2 Weissflogia rhopalogaster
AAAATGCAATACATTGACGATAATTAACGGTATGCACACCAAATATCAATTCTTTATTAAACAAATGCATTTGTTTAGTTGTATGAATTGCTAAGTAGCTAAAAGTAAGTAGTTTTTGCTTGTTCCTGCTAAATATTTAAATGCTGCTATGTTACACATAAACCGTATACTAAACTTGGCTCCTCATATATTATTTTAGTTCCACAATGTTTCATCGTCCCTCGCCTTCAGTTTGTACAAAATTGGTTTTGTTCGTCCCCGTATCTAGCATGATCATCCAGCCGTCACATTAAATAATAGTTGCATTACTTACATCTCGTTATAAGTAGTGTTTTTCGTATCAATCGTACCAAAAACGTACCAAAAATCGAATCTATTTCTGTTTCATAGTTAAGCTACAAAATTATCGTATTTCATTTAAATAGAACTTTGTAATCATAATAAATTCCTCGATACCTACGGATAAAATTTAAATTTTACTTGTCTAAGTTTACCCTTCTCTATATATATACATATTATTGTGTTTCAAATGAAAAGTTTCACACTCATCTTATTTTCTTTTTGTTTTTCGCTAAATCCTAACGTAGATGAACCCTGATCGCTAAACCCCTAAATGATGAAAGCTTAAATTTTACAAAGTAACAAATAAAATTCGTGTATCACAAATTTCGCCTAATCGTTCCTGTATGGAGATCCAAATATATTAATTTCTTGAAGTCTTACAAAAAAAAACAGACTAAGTATAAAATTCCAAATTGGATCTATCCGAATTAAAAGTGTTAGCTATATACAATATTTATATTTTTTAAATCAAGTCAATCGATAGTAAAATTGAAGTTATCTAATGTTTGATTTTTCGAAAGTAAAAGACGCTCGCTATTCAATCAGTCTTGCTGTGTGTATTGTGTGTGGATTTTAATGGCGCATGCGAGTAGCGGCTGAGGTGGCGACACGCTACTCGAGGCATTGCTGCTGCTCGAGGCGCTTCTCCTCCTCAAGCATAGCATCCAGTTCGTCGGTGAGGTTGGCGAGCATATTGCCAATGTCGTTGAGGACGTCGGCGGGTTCGGTGCGTTGCGCGCGCGGCGTGGCCGTCGCCGACGACTGACGCGATGGCGTCGGGGACGGATGGGGCGGCAGACCGGCGGTGGAGCGCGGTTTCGACGCCGGCGAGTACTCTACGCCGCGGCTGCCGGCGCGGGTCCTTATCGTACCGGCGTTCTCGTTGGCGAATGGCAGTGAATCAGATTCGGTGCTTGAACTCGACTATAACAATAACGAAATTATTATTTTCATATTTAGTTATATGTTCTAAAAAAGATGCTAAGAGAAATGTGTGTTTACCTTAAAACTAGCATCCGATCCATTCCTGTGTTGCAACGCAAGCGTTTTGATTAACTCCTGCTCCTCAGCACCCCAGGAACGCGATGAATTCATCTGGGATTGTGCCCCGGGAGGTGTTCCTGGTGCAGGTGGTGGTGGAAGAGGAAGATCACCTTGACTATCCAGAGATATACTTAGACTATCCGAACTTGGATACGCTGGAAGAGGCAGCGGACTGGAGGTCTGCACGTGATGTATCTCAACAGTAGTGGTATTCTCGTTGCTCTCCGAACAAGAGTCCAACCGCTTCGGAGGATTCGGTGGCATCTTCTTGCTCATCATTGGACTATACTGGTACTTGCCTGCGTCCATTATATCCCGAGAAATCGTCTTGTACTGCGGCGCGTACTTTTCCGGATTGAATTGGGGCTTTTCGTAGTCGGGGAACGACGGATCGCGTTTCGTCTGTCCCTGAATTTTCGCTACCGGCCGAGGACGGATCACACCACGAGGCCGAGGCAGGGTGCCACCACCTTCATACATCAATCCCGTTTCGTTGGTTGGTGTAATATCCCCATCATCGTAGGACCGTCTCCATGGCATGGGCTGTTGATAGTAATATTGTGGGTTCTGCGTGCTATCAGCAGTGAAGGTGTGATGAGTTCGTTCGTTCGGGTCTTCCAATGACTCCAGCGACTTGCCGCGACCGGTACGAATCTGTAAGGCAATAGGAAACGTGAGTACTTGGAGTGCAGTTGTGCCAAACACAATGGTGACGACGCCCTTCGCTTCGGGCGCGCGCGCTCACTTTGCGTGTAACTCTAACAAGAAACATGCTTGGGTAAACACACGTAATCGAAGACAATCCAAGAACGATTTGCATAAATATGAAAAACGCAGAGAGTCAATGAATAAAACAAAGAGAAACGAGAATAAAGTGGATTGTGGCTTTTGTGTACCTTGATGGGAACAATGTCAGTGCAATATCCGGATTGCATGTAGTGTGTGCCGACGCCTGCAAGTTGCCGTGTCTGATCCAATTCCCAGGTCTGATGGAAAGAGCGGAAGGTGCTGTGGACTGCTGGGACACCAGGCGATGGCGGGCCCAAGGATGCGTGCACCACCACGTCCTTTACAACAACAAACATGCACAGCGTAAGCGACTAGCGGAAGAGTAGTTATCAAACAAGATTCAACGGCATGTTGTAGAATTCTTTAAGTTTATGCCAGCAGTAGATATCTCACATTTTCATAGGAAATACATTTTATGGTATCAAATTTAATTCATTAACATTTACATCTTCTTTTCGAGTTTATAATCCAATAACTTATTATGTGAAACATCTCTAGGAAAGAGTATATTTCTCATCACATTAATCAATTAAAACAAAAAAAAATGTAAGACAAAAATACGTCATGCTTGAAATTTCGAACGAAATGAAACAAAACACGAATGTGTCTCATGATCTAAACGAATGAAAATCTCGTTGTCGCTTACTTGTTGTGTATAGGACCGGTTCATGTCTGCCGTGCTTATACGTTTGCCGGCGCGTATATCTTTAAATCGTTTGATGGCGAGTATGATCTTTTTCTGATGGCCAAGTTTAACGATACCGAACTCTTCCAAGTCCTCCCAGGTCAGTTGCGCTACGGCGTCTACAGTCTGATAGCCCTGGTCTAAAAAAGCACTTTGATATTCCTCCAATCGCAGCAGCCTCAACCATTCCTCCAGAGAGCCCTGTAACACGCATTAATGCTTTATTATGCCTCGTTCCCGCAAATAAAACAAACTCAGACTAAAACGCCCCAGACAGACCTCCGCGCTGGCGATACATTATTGATTGCATGCACGTCAATCGTCAACTTACGGGTATATAATCGGGTAGGTTGTCGGGCAAGTTGAGCAGCGCGATTTCGGACTTGAGCTTCTTACGATGATTCGGCTTCTTAATGCCTATCGCTGTTAAATCTTCGGGCGTCATTCGGCCGATGGTGGGCAGATCGTAGCCGGCTTTCAAGAAGAGAGGAATGTAATCCTCGAATTGCAGCTCTATCAGCCATGCCTGAATGATCTCCTGGTCCTAGAGTCACATACAAGTCACACAGCGGGGGGAATTAGTGGATAGTTCGAATTTCACGTGCCGCGACGGTCCACAATGTACCACCGCCCCATGATAATACGTACCGGTACACCTTGATGGATCATACGCTCGATGCGTCCCTGCTCGGATCCAATGGAACACGAGCTGAGTGAACAGCGCGGACTGTTGGCGGATCCGATTGTGCTCCGGCCGGCCGTGCTCAGCGGATGATAGGATGCCCGCCCGCTATCCAGGGACGCTGTACTGTGGCGGGAACCTGATCCCGCGCTGCCACTCGATGAGCCAGGACTATCACGACCGGGCGACTGCAAGACAAAGAGAAATAGAGAATAAGATTCGGTCCCGAATACTACCATGAAGTACCACAATTCATCCAGAAATACTACGTACTTGCGTCATATCAATGCCTTGATCTTCTTGCAGACTCAGCTGATGGTGATAAAAGACGGCCGCTTTGTGCGTGAGCACGGTGCCTGGGGGCGGTGTTGGATACGTGAACGCCGGCGGTTGGTAGACGGGTCCCGGTGACTTACCGGTACTGCCACTGATGGTACTGCCATAATCAGAATGATCATCTGCAAGGGAAGATTTGTATTGCTATCATAATATTTTCGTAGACGCATTGAATGGAACTAAACAAATCTAGGAATGTACAAGCAAACTGGCCACAAGAAAAGTCGTCGCTTTAGGAAAACGGATAGGTTGAAAATCTAGGAAACGCCGCTAAAGGAAAATCCAGTCGGTCGTTGAGATAGCATTGCCTTTACAGTCGGGTAGCACAGCGGGGCCGGTTTCGCCATTTAGCAAACGTCCGCCAAGAAGTGGATAAACCTATGAAGTTGCGCAAAAACACACGTAAAGTTGACACGAATGAAAAGACCACAACTTGCAAACATCATAAGTGTTCAAGGGAATGCAAAGCTGTCGGATTGAAATATTTCCTCCTCAAATATTTATAAAGGTCGTCCGGGGCCATGCTATAATGGATATCGTGCGCACATGAATGCGAATTTATTATTTAGATGCATAAAAACAAACAGCGGTCATTGTAAATCAGCAGCTATTCAATGCGAATCAAAACCGCGAGCAGCATGTTGAGATTTTATCGGACGTTTTTCTCTCGGGTGACATTTGCCAAGATGGCGTTCATACGTATAAAATGTATAAAGCTCAGGAGGGAAAACTGAAGAGTTCAACATGGCGTTGTTGTATTTTGCGTTCCGCTTTTTATTTATCGTGTTCGTCGTGTCACCTAAAAGCCAATCCAATCTGTGTCTTTGACTGTGATCATCAATAAAAAGCTGCCGGACCAGTTCGTCATTATGTCTGTAGCGGCATTGAACAGATTCGATGACCATTCGTCGATACAGAAAACACCAGCGTCATCGATATGCACACAACCGTTAACATGTTTATGCGATTCCATTTCTACGAAAAATCCACGAGAAAAAATGGCCACTGGCGGATTGTGTGACCACGTCATTCGGGAACAATTTGCGTAGCCGCTCAAAGCTCAACACATCATGTCAGAAAATCACCATTTCATGTAACTGCGATATTAGAGCTTTCCACTCGATCTTTTTATTTTCCGGCGTTCATTCATCGTGTCCGTGGAATCGTTGAAATGAGAAGCGATTCCATGGACGCATTGAGCGATCGTGTGACTGGGCAACGCGCGCCTGTGATTGATACATGAAATTAGTTCCATCCAATGATTACGGGGTAGGAGAGTGGTCGCTACCCATCAGAACAGTTATCAATCGACTACTGTTTTCGACTCGCTTCGACGGATACGATGAAATTAATATACTAACGTCCTGCTAGATGATAAAGAAGAACCACAGCTAGAAGATGGGAAATAATAGAGAAGCAAATGACTGCTGTCGAGGCAACTAAAGATTTCTTCTCCGTAGGGCAAAACAGCGCGTGTCTACGGATAAATGTTCGATTATCAATCACCCGACGACAGAGACCACATTCCTTCTGTTGTCTTGACAAGGAAAAACCAACATCGTCGAATCGCAGCAAATGACAAAAAAATCGCTTTCGATATATGTATTTTGATCCCTGGACCCTTTTTTCCCGTCTCGAAAAACAGATAAAATCTCTATTTTCCCGCCAAAACTTTCCTGGAACATTTCGAGATATTATTTCGATGATCTACTTATATTTCTACCTGACGTTACGAAAGGAGAAATAATCTGAAACCCAGAAACCTTGCGAAATTGTAGATATTTGATGATAAATAACGACCTTAGAAAGTAGCCCATCGATGTCTTTGTGGATAAAAATTCCTTTGAGTCATCAGAATGGACGAAAGAACGAGGATATTCAATATCAATAAATAATCATCTGAGAAAGCCTCGGGATGTCTGAATTAACTGAAACTCGCGGCAATTTACGTGCTCTGTCGCCTTTTGCTTAATAACGCTTGAAAATTGTGTCCCGGAGCGACAACGATCTCGACTGGAATTGGCAGCGGTTTGAATCGAACGTGTGCCTTTTTCTGCAGCTTCGCTCCTCTCGCGGCCACAGACATGTCAGCAAAGAAACGCTCAAACGCAGAAACAGTACCACGCGTGTGTGCATTACGCCAGCGCATGGTATGAGTAATCCGGGCAATGAAGAGATGCGCTTGCTCCGGCTTTGATGTCATCACCACGGAGAGAAATGCATCGTGCTCAGCAAATCACTTCTTCGCATCACTGGCGGTGCGACGCGAAATCGCCTCCGGCGGATAGTCTCCTTCATTTAATGAAAAGGCATTATTATGCCAAGGACGCACGTTTGCGCGGCAAAGGGCCTAAATCCTTCACTACCTGTCGCCCGATCTCTTTCAGAACGCAATAAATAATAATAGAAAAACGCCCGATAAAAGGGACGAGAACAAAGACGGGTGGATCCGTGGCAGCCATGAAAGCATACCCGCCGGGCTCTATTATTCCTTCTCAAGAAAGCGTGCATCTCCACAGAACTGATACCGAATTGTAACAAGGGCCGAGAAAAATGCAGAAGTCTGTTACAGACACGTCGAGGACGTCCTTCATGCAATGTAAATGCTACCGGTTATTAAAATAATAAATTGTCTGCTGTACATTGTGGTTGGCAGTCCTCTTTGCAAGACAGCATCTCAATTGAAGTAAATATAAATATACAATCGGTTTATGATTGTATAATTAAATGAGGTTTTCTTACGTTTAAAATTTTTATATGAGAACACTCCACATTATTGAACCACATTTTCTTAATTCCTATTTTTGTGAAATTATCCTGGAAATTATCATAGTTTGATACTCTAATGGAAGAATATCTTTACTTGACCAACAACAAGAGACGTCCACTAGTTCTTCCCCTTAGACTTAAATGAAAATTAGCAAACTTGTAGTACATATATTGAAATAATTTCTGTTAATGGGGAGGCGGCGGTTGTTTGTTATACTCGACTTCTTCGAAATGGTATAATTTAAGTATTACATACCTCGAGGCACTCCTGGTGGTTCGGAAGGTGCTAGGAAACCAGCGTCCTCCGAGGAAGCGTATCCGGCCGAGCCGAACGAGCTACCGGAATGACGGAACTCATGCGGGACGGCCGGGGGCGCGACCTTTTTCGCCGTCGCTGCCGGCTTCGGTGGCCGCGACATGCCGCCCACTGCAATGAAACAGAAAAACAGATTAGAAACATACAACACAACAAAAACTACAACTCACTCCCACTCTACGCATCAACCACCAAAAACCTCGCCCTCGACGATATTTGTACACCATTTAGCGTAAATGGCGTATAAACCGGAAAACGAAAAAAATATTACGTGATAACACAAATGAAGTATGTCGAGATCTAAAGTTAAGCTTTGATAAACGAGTTATTTCGCTGTTTGCGACGCGGTGACATTGCCAGCCGCATGTCAAGGCAATCAAAGCCCGACGTAATGCAATGCAGTACCGGGTACTAATGGGAGCGCTGGCCGGAAGTCGATCAATCATATTCGAAGATTTCTTTTGTTGCGCTCGTTAAATTGCCAATTAAAAGTTACTGCGGACAATTAAGGCAGTGCGCGTAGGGGGCGGCGTACAACCGCAATCGTCATCGTCAACTTGAAAAGTTGGCACTTGCACATTTCGGCGCGAGTTCATGCAGTGTGGCGGCACATAAGAAGCGCATTAGCGAGATGTTCATTGCGCCACTGCTATAGACGATGGCTTTGCTGCACACGCCGTGCAAACCGGGAATAACTGCTGGCGATTATTGCCAACCGTAGTGGGTAGTTACACTCCCGCACATGCCGGCTGTGCGATTCCTGCCGACGTTTGCGCGCAACTGTTGCCCAACTAGACAAAGCATCATCAAAACCACAGACCAAGATTGAAAATGAAAATATACGCCAGAGTATAGCAAGTTTTGCAACTACTATCGCTTCCTAGCATGCTACAGTGGAACATAGAGCAAGCATGAAAGTTGCCATGCAGAAATTATGCAAATTCTATGACCACCCAAGAGAGAAAATTGCGACCAAATGTGACCGAATCCAATAGGCGACAAGCTGTTGTTTCGGATCTGATATTTTGGCTTTCTTGTTTTCTGGTTCATGTTTTGTTTGATACTATTTTCTTTTCGGAAACCAAGCTTCCATCTTCTGACGATTGATGACACAAACTTTTCTGACCTGAGTAGTAATCAAGGCATATTATAATCCTTAGAATTACAAAGAGGTTCGTGGTCCTCCTAGCCGGATTCAAGAGTTTAATGATTCTTTGAACCGGATCGAATAGTTTCATGGTCTTAAGACACAAGTTGGAAAGAAAGGTCTATGAATAACTTCATACAAGGGACTATGGGTATTCATTGTCGTAAGGCAGAGAAAGTACTAAGTACTAGACCGATCCAAATGGTCGATAAATTGTTGTCTTGTATCAGACATTTTGTGGTATTTGTTCGCTGGTTGGTGTTTTGTTTAATACCATTCTAATCTCATCCCAAATGTTGGTTGACCGAGTTACCAGGTAATCTTCGATGTAGAATCACCTGTGTTGACTGTGGTGATGGCGCCGGACACAAAGTCGACACGGTGATTGTCTAGTGGCAGTGACGTAAGGTAAGACAATTTAATATCTTTCGCCCACGACAGAAGAATGCAACCGTGCGACTGCCTGACTGGCGCCGGCCTGCAACTCGCCACGTCCTACCTGAACGCATTAATTAAACCGCTCTAGGTGCTCCGCACAAATGTCTACATCTCATTTACAAATCCACTACGAAAAGATAACGACCATATATTATGCTTTGACAATATCACACTTTTCCCGAAACATCTTAAATAAATCAAGCGACGCCAACGCAGGGCCCATACCAAAAAGCGACACGAAATTTGTCAGCCAGGGTCAGGAGAGTATTAAAATTAAATATGTATGCCAAACATTACACGTTTGTTGCAATCCGCGCAATGTTTCGTTTGTTCGTAATAAATGAGTCGCATTAAAATGCGTTTGTAAATCTTGTCGGCTGTTGAGGTCTTGTTGGTCTTGCCGTGTTGTGAGGCGACCATATGGTTTCTCTCGCTGCCACCAACACACACGTCGCGACCTTTTTCTCCACCGTGCCCAGAAAGTCGCTTTGTTACTACTGCTGCTTCGTCTTGTTCCACTACAATAATGCTCTGCTAAGGCACAGAAGAAGAAAAAAAGCCTACACGGTAATTTCAGCTATCGAACATTGCGCAACGCGTGTATTGTTTCAATCAAAAATCAAAACCCGAAATGTATCTGGCTGAAGCTTGCAATTGGTATTTCTGGTCAGGGATTTGCCGTGGGCAATCGACATCTTTCGCTATGCAAAACAGCGCATGTCGCTGTACAGAATGCCAGTGCACATTACGAGCGGAAAGCCATGACTGTGCCTACGTTATTTCCTTAATAGTAAAATCGGTGCGCCGCGGTTTCTAGGTGCTTGATTCAAGAACATGGCGCATAATTTGCAATTCATTCACAGCAATGCTGATGAAAAATTTCCTCATTCATTCATTATTCATTCATAAAACGGCGGATAAGTGGCGATTGGCTATGGTATCGATACAAGATACGTATAACTTGTTGGCTTTCGATATTTTTGCGTTATTTGATTTTATGCGCAATTTACACAGCGGTCGTTTTGAGTCATATCCCCTCATTGACTAATCATAGGCTATTAAATTCAACGAGATAGTTGTTCGGTGGGGATAAAATATAAGAATTTTCATTGCACCCTCACGTTATAGAGGAATATCGTGAATTTGAAAAAAGTTTGTTTTTCCAAAGATAAATATGAATACCAGTCCAGAAGAAATACTTAGAAATTAATTAAAGGGTAGACTCATCTATAATAACACTAGAAACTAATTATACTCGAACGAGACGATGCAACTCTCAAGCATTGTCCTTAAAACAGGCTTTGAAAAAACATTTTTTCATGCAAATCTGCTCCACTCTCGAGCCTCCCCTTGTTAGCTTACTATGTCCGCCAAAGGTAGAGAAAGGTCTGAGCACCAAGAAGTAAAAATACGATATCTTTATTTCCCCGTAAATTTCCAATCATTTTTTATCAACCCATAACCAACTGCTTGAAACAGTTGATTAATTAATCTCACGCTGTACTGGGATTAATAGCAGCGTGCTAGATTAATCATTGCGTCGTCGTTGATAATACCTGCATTGAGTTGGTGTAAAATGTGATAGGGAAACGAATATGACTGCACCACGCGCGAATCACGCTGTGAACAATTTTTACGGATTAATGGACGCTACAGAATCGCGAGATAAATTGCAGACAATTAACAATAATTTGCGCGATTTATTACAGTAAATAATTCTACACAATATAATAAATACTACACTTTCTATCACCATTTTGTATTTGTGTTTTATCACAAGGAAATTAAGTCTGGATATATCCAAAAACCTTTTTAAAAATATAGAACCACATAAAATTAATTCAAGACTTAATTATCTAAGAATATTAGGAGTAAAAAATTGTGGCTTACTAAATTAGTGTTTAAACGGTCAAGTTAACACTTAAAGGCCCCAATAAATAACTCACAAACCGGCCTATGTGGATAAAAAAAGATCGTACCCGGAGATGTTGGACGAAGCGCATCACTCGAGAATAAATGGTGATTATACAATAATTGCACTTTAAGATCTCCAAATGGCTGCCGCTCAAACTCCATTTTTTCTGCTTCTATTTCCTTGATGCTCGTTATTGTTAGTCTCCTTCGTTTCCAAATTTCTTTATTTTTTCCCGTTCTGAACGTCAACTAGCATCTGTGCCCGTCGTTCAACGCGTTTATCTATAATCATATTATGCAAAGCGTTTTCGGAGGATATTCAGAGGGAAATTCACGCCCTGGGAACCGTTACAGCTTGATAACAAGTTCTATTCAAACAAGCAACAACTGGAAGTGATTCTTTGGTGTTATTGTTTCTATAACCAATATTTTAGATTTTTTTCAAATATTGAAAAGACACCAGCAGGAATTTCGTTTAGTCACGTTTTTCTCAGGTTGCTATAAACGATGCACGCCCCCATTCACACATATTAACATACATTTTTCGTCGTGGGTGGTTTTTGGTGGCATTTATCTCACCCTCGTAGACAACCCACTTGGCATTTCGTAGACAATGATGTGAAAATGAAGTGTGAGAAGCAGCGTATAACTATAAAGCAATTCGTGGCCATAGCTCACGGTTTGGTAACAAAAAGGACAGCCATTAGGTTCCCCACCCTATAATTATCCCTTCGCGTCAAAGATTTACATTTGAGAGCCGCACAAGCCACGTAATTAACATAAATCAGTGACACCTGTGCCATATATTCATATCCATCCATCATATTTTATTTCCAAGTCGTCAAAATACTTTTGTGGTCCATTAAAAAGGCTTTTTAGAAGTTTTCAAAACGCTCATATGGTACTAATTTTAAAGCAATATTTATAGAGATAATTGCACAGGTTTTTTTAACCTACTTCAAGATATTTTGCGTTCGGTTTGCTGCAGTTTCTTTTAGTGAACTAAATTTAATAGTGACATCATTATTTGCAGATGTTCAACATATTGAAAATCATAGGAAATTTTCTTCGAAATTTTGAGATCCACAAAGAAAAATATACAATACGAAAATCGTTCTTGGTAGCATGTCCGTCCGTCGTCCTTTTTTGCGATGGCCTATTTAAATACATGTTTTTCCATTGTCGCCAACCGGTGCGTTATTTATTTAGGCAACATTTTAGTACCAAAACGTGACTTTCATCCCGGCGCAAAATTATTACACCGAGGAAACGCAGAACGCAGGTTTGTTTGCCCTTATTTACGATTATTACGCGGCTATTTTGGGTTAAACTTCAACGGGGCGTGTTCGGTTTCGTGACGAACGCGTTCGTAATTAGCTCGAAGACTTGCATTTCGAATGTTGGGAGTTAGTGCACGCGTTGAGCTAAACACTTACAATTGAGCAGATTCTTCCAACTGCCGCTGAGCACCTTGATGTAGCGATTGATCGTCATCGTGTGCAGTGCGCCGTCGTCGGCGCGTCCGCCGCCATCGATGCGATTCAGATTGCTATCGGAGCGACTTCTGGTCATCATCTTCATCTCGTCGTTCTTCGGCGAATCGCCGCCGATGAAACTGTAGCGACTTAGCGAGCCGTTGGAGCCGTACGCGGAGCAGCTACTACGCGTGCGCGTTCGCTTCTCCTTACGCTCTTTTTTGGCGCACTTCAACGCCTTCTTCTTGGCATCCGGCTGGCGCTGGCCGTCCAAGATGTCAATAGCGTCCTCGCTGGGATCTTGAAAGCTCTGGTACGTGGACGAATGCAGACTGGTCTTACGGCCACGATTCACGCCGCCTCCACCACAACTACCATGCGGTGTCAAGAGTGACTTCTTGTTGGGTGGCAGTGGTGGTGGACCAAAACACATTGTCGCCATTTTTAACGTCCTTTTTAAGCCTTACGCCAAACGGTTTAAGTTTATCGATGTGCAGTGCACTATGTGCACTTGCCAGTTGTTGACAATGACCGCAACACTGCCATATGCCGTCGACGATGGCGATGGTAACGACAATTAACTGCTTTACAATCGTTTGTCTACAGCGAAACACAACACTACGTCACGCACGCCCTACAATTACGCTGAAAAGCAACATTTTAGGTGTTTGCATTCATAGGCGTTCGATTACTGTCAAGTTTGATATCTAATCGGCGTTTTTATAGGTCGTACAAGAAAGATTTCGACCACAGCCTCAATGATTTACAACTATCGAAAGCTCCAACGTTCAAAAGTCAAGTGTAATTACTCCTGGACGCTGATTAATAACACATCGCGGCGTGCGATGGTAATAAAGCAACGTGATAATCACACGGTAGAGGTTTCAATCCACCGTCATTAAAGAATCATGTCCAAGGATGCGTATGAAAAATGCGGCATGTAACCAAAATACAGTGTGTAATGCATCGGGAGTCTAGTCTAGGAAGATAAGTCGTAGATAAATAAATGCAGCGGGATCGGAATGAGTTGTAAAGCGATCCGGGATCGATAAAATGTAAATTATCGGGTTCACTAATCTCGTCAGTTACACGCGGTGCCATCCGACATGTAATGGTGTTATGTTTGACTAGCAAACAAACAACAAACGTCTGGCGTGATGGCGCGCACGATGCGCAATGATCTCATCTCATGTTCGCGATGCGCACTGCATTGGACTGCACTGAAGAAAATGCATTCTAATGTTCACACGTGTTACGTTTTTATATCAGGGCTTTTTTTGATGACTCTAAACTTACGAACAGATTGCGACCAAAAATAGGAAAGGGAAATCGTTAGTCATGCTCTGTGAATAATTCAAAATTTTATGTAGATTATGTAGAATTTCAGAAAATGTATGGAAATTACATATAATGTTTCATTTAGTAACACAACGCTAATTTATAAAGGGAAACCAAAGTAACGAGGACTAGCAAAATATTTTAGAACAAAATTTGAATTCCGCATTTTAGTTCAACTTTTCTACGTGATTCAGTCCGCATAGAGTCCACGTGTTTAAATTTTGGTTCACCCAAAAAACGTGGCGACAGTTTACAGCGGTGAAACCAATTAAAAATGAAGAACTAGGCAACTTCTTGAGCACAGCATTGCCCGTTAATGAAAGTATTTGGGGTCTTATACGTTTGTATATTAGACTACAATATAAAAATGATCTCAAAAATAACAAAAGTAATCAAAACAATTCAAAAATACGTACTAAACCCAAAATATATACGAAATATCGAAATTTACTTCAACCAAATCTCTCCGACTTTAATGTCTGCTATCGTGGGAAATGAAGAAGGTAAAAACTTGCAAAATTCAATTAGAATAACTAAAATTGCTATACAACAGTCATATTCACACATGCTACACTTCTACACTAGTGTTTTTTTGACGACCGCCTGGCTCACACGCCGTAAACTTAGCAACTTGCAACCAGAAACAGGAAACGCTTTGAGAAAATGTCGTGCGTCTCATTTCGAGGTGGATTTCCCTCACACATGCGCCACGAAAATAGTGCGCGAGCGCGTGTAATTCATAACCGTGTGTGCACCCATATAAATAACCGGTGTGGAGAAAATTGCGTTTGCAAGCGCAAGGTAAATAAGTGCCTTCGTCTCCTTCATTCTTTTGATCTATAATTGGTTTCCAGACGTCTATAAAACGCAACAAAATCACAACTAAACAAAATACAACATTCATATGCCGATAATCCTCAACCAAACTGAAAAAAAATGCTTGGTTTTCATTAAATTCTCTGCTAATTGCCGATTTAATCCTTATTTACAACGAAAAAACATCCTCGCAAAGTACATCCCAATAATCCACAGGATTTATAAAGAAATAATTAACGCGCCAATTAAGTTTCTAATATTTTCTGCTCCCATGCAATTACGCTAATTAGTGCAACTGATACTAATTGGTGATGACTGAAAATGACTTGCTATATTTAGCCCTGGCAAAACTCGGGAAGATGGCGTATGGGGAAAAAGGATAAGGACGGCCGAGACTTGACAGTAAATTCTACGCATATGATTATAAATATTACCGTTTAAATTCGAACTACTTCCGCAAGAGATTAAAAATCGACGCGCTGTATGCACACTGCACTTGCTCACCACATCACATTGAGTTGAGGAGAAGATGCACATATGCACACATATATAGCAGGCGTAAATTCAGAACTTGCTCTCGACGCCGCCGATTCTTGGAAGGCAAATTCGCCAAATCCGGTCCGGAGCGCGGATGCTAGTTTGCTTTGGTGTGCACGTCGCGACCGACCTTAAACGTATGAGTATTGCTCGGTCTCCGCGAGAGCCAGGCTCCTTCTCAGCCTGGGCGCAAAGATGTGAGTGGTACGATATAATATTCCCGAACCCACGTAATATTCTCGCCACCCAGCCGAGCGAGATCGCGGAGAGTACATGAACATCAGCCGGCAAGTGCGAGAAGGAAACCAAAACAGAAACTGCACGCATATGTTCGCTCAAATAAGGTATTCGCCCACCTGTTGGCTTTCTTTCTTAGAAGATATTGTCTTAAATTGCAAATGCTTATAAAAATCGTTATTTGGCATATACATTTCGTGTATTTACAGCCGTTATTATGCGCACTTTGATGGTAAACTGTACGATATTGTAATGGCCGATTAACGTTTTATAACCTTTGACTGCTTTCGGCAAAAATTCATGAATCAATAAAGCATTTTAGTAGGTTTTCGTATCGGATTAAAGACAATTTAACAAAGATCATATTCTAATGGAAATAATAATATAAGAGTAATAAATATCTATATTAAAGCATGATTAATTAGTCATTATTTAATTATTTATGAGACGAAAAATATTGAGGTGAATACTATAATGAAAAATTCTGAGAATATATATGAGATATTTCATGGCATTATTTAAGAAATATGACTTCAATTAACACTAGACTATTTGATAATACATTTAAAAATTTCAATCTTTATTTTACAAAAAAATAAAATGAATCAGAATGTTTTGAAAATTATTTATATAAACTATGTTTATGTACGTTGCTAGATCTCTTGAATGCTGTGGTAACTTCAGTCTAAATTTTAGTCACAGTTTAATAACAAATCTGTGGATATGCAACTTTCCAGAATGAATTTATAATTAATTTCTGTTAAGTACTGTCCTAAACTGAAGCGATAGGTATGAGTGCGTAAAACTGTGATGTTCATCTTTCAATATAGATAACTTCAGATGTACTTCGTGTACATGACTCAAATTACTCAGAAAAGAATGCTCTTTTAGATGATCAATTACATGTCATAAACAACTTCCTTGAATGTTCCATCTATATAATTTCATAGCACATCCTGATACAAATTGATTTTGCATTAGATTTATTGGAATATCATTATTCTTGTCAATGCGAGATATTCTCCGATAAGTACACTCAATTCAACAGGATTTTACTTAAAAAAACTTGTAATTCATAATAATTTTAAAATATTGCAAACATTATAATTAAAAATAGATTAAACAAAATAGAAATGAAAATTAATAAACCAAAACCATCCTTTCAAAATATGAGTAAACGCAAATTTAATCTGAAATGTACTTTTGACGTCGTAATAAGCAAACTATACACAAACCCGTATCCACCCGTTCATTCGGCGTACAGAAAGTGCTAATGCAAGGCAATTTTAATGCATTATCCTTGATTGAAAACGAGTCGCGCTGCAATAAGTGCAATAACAGCGGGTAATAATAACAGCAATGCTGCGAGATGGGCGCAAACGAAACCCTTCACTGGCGTCGACGTGTGCGCGTCATGTGTGATGAGCAGTATTGCAAACAGAATTACAAACGCGAAATAAAACAACGACTCCCTCGGCGGTAAACACCCAACATCTTGCGACGTGTTTCCACGCGTGTAAAGTGCAGCCGTCACCGTCGCCATGAGATGTGCGTAGGCTCCGACGACGCACTTTTCGTTTTTCTTTCCTCCGCACGCCATTGTGCGCGCTGGTCATTTAAATTTCCACGTGCTCTTCGTTTATGCGCTTTTCGTAAATGATCAATTGTTTGCTTTATTATATGTTGCGAGACGCGCCTATTATGAACCGCGGCGAGTGCAGTGCATCGAATTGACGAGCGATAAATATACATAAAACGCGTGCGATGTTGTTTTAATTCACTGTCAGGCAGGGGCGACTCGTCAGTAAGGTATTGCTTTATTGTTTAATGTCAATTTTTATTGTAATATGTGCGGATCGTTAGTGTATTTGCTACTAACCAAAGAAAGAATAGTCCAATTTTTTGTCTGCTGGTATAAACTTTTTGCTCAAAAATTTATCTCGGTGCGAATGTGTCTGTGAATACATGTGTGTCTGGAACCGAATGTATGTGTATCTGAAAAGATTTTTTACAGGTAGAGCCGGCGCCTCCACTAATTTTCAAAAAGTGTCTGCGCCGAAAAACGGCTATATTATTGAAATCGAATTAGCTATCAAGTCTTAAATCTATGTAATTTCAAGCAATTGAGCATATGTTTAAATTTCAACATGATCGCATTAAAAACTGTAGTATTAACAACACGCCACTGGTGACAAACCGAAAAGATCCATTTGCAGCATCACAAATGAAAGCAAAAAATACAAGTTCTTTTTCAAATTGGACACGCGCCTTCGCCATTTGCATATTTTTGATTTGTGAATGCATGCGAACGACGATAACGCAGCACAAATTAAGTGCAATGTCTTGTGCGCGTTCGACGAATTAACTTACGATTATCGGTGGCCGAAAAAGGCGCTGGCTGAATATATCTATGCGAACACAGAAAACATTAGTCATAATTATATTTTATGCTAATTGCCTAGTGCACACCACGCATAATCAGCCATTAACTTCTTCCTTATTTAAATTGATACACTCATAATTTTGTAGGTAGATAAGGCATGGCGCAAGGCATACATCTTTCAATTGCGCAAATGAGCATAAAAGCGGAAACGTGTAATAAACATGATTGTTGTATTAATTAGCTGTTGCCTTTAAAGCCTCGACAAGCCTGACTACTTAAGATTTCACTATCTGTTTGGATAAATCGTAAAAACCGCACTTGAAGAAAGCAAAACTTATTGGCGAATAAAAAATCCATGTATGTGGGTTAACTGTGGTTATAAGGAAGTCTTAGCCGAGAACTGCAGTCAGTTATGATCAAGCTTATCTTAAAACCGAACTAAAGCGCAATTAAAGAGCAGGATGTTGTTTGATTATCTTTGACTGGTTTTATTGCACTTATTAATAAAGCGATTTTAGTTAATAAACTTTAGCAGCTTAAGACTTTCTGACTATAAAGTTTGTGTAACTTATGTAATTAATTTGAGCATAAACTTACTGAAAAAAATATTTTTTGAACAATAATATATCTTACAAAGCAAAACAAGAAAAAGAAAAAAAGTAATAAAATATTTATAAACTATACAAATTAAACAAGCACCAAGAAAATTACATTAAGCCTTAATCTTATCATAAACCGAATTAAACAGTAATTAATTGTTAAACTGCAGTTGTATTAATGCGGTTGTATAATTGTCTTTTTATTGCTTTTATTGTATCTAACAATTAATTGGATTCAAAGTTGAAACAATAAAAGCTGTAGACATTGAAAGCCATCATAGAAAGTAATTAATTGATTGATTACGTCTCCAATGATTACAACTCGTGTACTGTACGAGGTGTGACATACTGGTTTGACTCACTTGTTAAAATACTGATGATTTAAATACATTAATACTTTATACGTCGTAAAACTGTTTTTTGTAAGATTCGATAATACGAGTTATAAATAAATATGATTAAACGCACCGATGTAGTCGTAGATTCATACTAAACAGAAATATTTACCTCTTTCTGAATGTCAAATGCAAAAACGAAGCATTTTGAATGCCATATTCAAAATGGCAACGTCCACCTCGCAAAAACAAACTAAAAGGGTAATGCTCTCACGCCATCAATTGTATACACATGTGACAGTTATCATTCGTCTGTGCTGTAGTGGAGGAAAGTTAAACATTTTGAAAATGGAAATGAGTCATAATAGAAATTTGCGCCTTTTAAGGAAATTCTGTGCCCGCACGACTAGGAGCATAATATTTGCTCCCCAGCCAGTTGCACGCAGTGCGCTGCCGCTGTTATCTCGAACGTGTTTTACATGACATTCCTGTCAGCCATCAAATTAACTCGTGCAGGCCGTAACTTCGTTGGCATCTGCGCGAGCGCAAATCACAATACGGCGAAAAAGAGTCGCCGGAATATTGAAACGCGTCGACGAATACCGCGAAAGCAGCAGCGGCTAAATTGCAGAGCAAAAGGTGAGACAAAAAGATGTGCATGGCAAAACTATAAGAAGTTGGGAAGAAAATTACGTAGAGAACATTCAACTGGCGTTATTACCGTCAAGTGAAGATGACGTGCATGTGTTCGCTGCGCTCTAGAATGCAGGAAAACTAAAATGTGTACATCCTGACAACCTAAACACCTTTTTGTTGGGCAATTATAATTCTTGAACGACACTTGTAACATGTTAATATAAGAAAAACAACAAGCACAAAAGTACTCTACTTCTTCAACGTATGATATTCTTCAATTCAAAGCAAAATGTAAATTTATCTTATGATAAAATAATTTAAAGGCTCGTTATTTCATGTTTGTTCTTTTGTGCACATGCGTCTTTTAACGTAATTGGTTTTTCGAAATAGGCAACCCACCATACATCAATAAACTAGTGAGCGCCACCTAAGTTAATTTAAAAGCCTTTTTTAATAGTAATAAGTTCTGTAATAAGTCAATTTAATCTATTTTATCTCATTTCCTTCCAGTATATTTTAAATAAAGTCTTGTAGGTTTTTCTCTGTTATAGGATTTCTTCAAATATATATTCCAAATCTACATACTCTTGAGAAATATTTTTCACTATAGCGAATTTCAACATGATTTTATCAACAATTATACCAATCATGATTGCAGGTACTCGAATTGTTTAATTGCCACCATCCTAACCATCAAATCTATAATTTTTTCTAATGTCAATCTTACATGACCGTGTACTTTATCGCAACGCGAACGCGACGCTGGTGAAACAGTCGCGATGCATTCGCCGCGTGCGCCACAATCACGCAAACACCAAACACGTGTGCATTGCCGCGGTTGGGAGCTTTAATTTTTTAAGTGCATATTGAAGCGCGCATACTGCGGGTATTCACTCACTCACAATCACCAACCACCAACACTGCAACCGCACCGAGCTGGTCGTCGCGAGCAGAAAGCAGACCGCAAACTGAGGCGACTCACGACGGCGACGACGTGCAACCGCAACAACTGCAACAACTTTGACACAACAGCCACGTATGAAAGTATTATGCGCATCCGAACAGTGGGTACGGCGAAACGAAACTGAAGTCGATTTCATTGTGCACAGGAGAGGTGCTGCGCCGCGCCCCATGAAGTTCGAGGACTGGGCCGAAGCACAGGCGAAATTAAGCGCCCAAAAAAGGTTGGGTGCTTTTATTCAAAGGTGTAACATTAAAAAAAAATCGATTCTAGCATGCACATGCGTCTTATAGCGGTTTCGTTTTTTGAAGTAGGCAACCCAGTATACTTTATGATACTAATGAGCGCCATCTATGTTTATTTGAAAGCTCTTTTCACTAAAAGTATATCATTTCAACAAATTAGCAAATAGAAGAAATAGCAAATAGAGACGTACTCGCTGGTCACGGTGACCAGTGCACATCGCATGTCAAAAAATGATCGAAATTCTCGATATCTATATTTATGGAAACTCAAATATCGATATTGCATCTTCGATATATCGATATTTTAAACACTTAGCCACTATAAAAGTTATTTAATAATGAATTTATTCAGTCACATCAGTGTTTTGAATTATTTTTGGGAAATTAATCTGATTTAATGTCGAATCAAGAGAGTGAATGTGAAAGAAAGTACTAACATGATTTCTCATTGAATTAGATTTTCAAAGTGTTTGTTTTCTGTTTCTAGATATATTTCACATTCATACTTGTCGCAATTTGAGTTGTCACGTACTTTATTTCAATTGATTCTTATTGATTTTGCGGTGGTAATTATGTTTTTATGGTTTTGTTATGGTTCGCCAATGTTAATTGTTATCAAAACTATAATACTATATTTTACACCTTACCTAGGTGTTTTCCTTGAAAATATTTATGGAAAACCTTGCAATTCGCTATGCATTTGTATCAGGATCGTAAAACTTCTACTTATAATCAATTAAATCATAAAAATGTGAATTTATGGACTTACAATGCAATTATTCATAATGCATGATAATTTTATAATTTTGCATACAAAATGTCTGTGAATGATTATGTTTCTCTACTTCCATTTGCTTTTTGTATTAAATCTATATGAAAATTTTGTTTCCGAAAAAACTCTTCAAATCCCGTTCGGTATCCCAATTGATTCCTATAATCTTCTCAATATCTAAATCCAGTAATCCTTCCCTAATGATCGAAAGTGGATTGCATTCACTTTCGGTTTTTATCGTCTTCCTAAAAATCCAAAACAAATATTGACATTTCCCTTGCGTAATTTATTATTAAATGCTAATGGTAAATAACATAAAAGGGAAAAAAGGTCAAAGCACCGACTGCACAACTTTAAGACCTACAACGCTTTACCCTTGTCAACCTAGCAGCTGTTTCCCGAATTTTATTACAACACGTAATATAAAATGTTAATTACGATATAACTTTTTATGCTTTTTATATAACAAATCAATACCCTAAAAACGCGTCCTATATTACAGGGTAAAACACCCAATAAAAAACTAATTATTTTACTCGATGCCTACGTGATTTCCATTTTCTTTTTTTATATCGTTCTTTATAAAGTTTGTGTAAATTTACACTTCCACGCTGTATCATTTGACAGTAAATATTTAAACCACTAAAAAACATCGACAAACATTACAAAAGGCGTCCAGATAGTGCGTACAATTCCACGAAATGACAATTTAAACGCTGAATGAAAGCAAATAAAATTTTATTTTCTCCCATTTCGGTAGACATAAAACGGAGAAACAAAGTTGCACCACCAACCACCATTCGAGGATGTACGAAAAGTTATTGAATTGAGCGGCCGGTCCCCAAATGCGTTATCCATCGCACGCGATAATTGTATTTTGTTTTCATTGAGTTATCACTGCCAATAAATACAACAATAGACAGCGGTAAGCAAGTTATTTCGCTCGCAAACCGCAAACGCATTCACAATGCGTATTAAATGCTCCTGCTACAGCATCCCACTATGAAAACAAACTTTTACCGACATTTTCGCCTGTTTTATCAAATATCCTCCCTTCCGACGCGCTGATAAGAAAACAACGCCGTCGGTTTCGGTTTACTGCATTATTTGCTTAGCGCAAATTGAATTTTAAACTTTCTTTCGTACTTATTTCCTTTTCCCTTATTTATTATCAATATGGGGACACAAATTGCGTTTCTCTGTTTCGCTGTTTATTTTAGGGGTGGTGTTAAATCTGCATTGAGTTTATTTAATGGAATATTATATTTATCCGTCTACGAAAATTGAATATTTAAATTTAGATAATCAATTGTATAAATTTCTACGATATATTTCGGTACCTTATTGTTAGGCAACCAAGTATTCACCATATTGTCAAATACTCTTATTCAAACCACGTAAGTTGCTACGTGGTTCCTGCGGACTTGTGTTCTCTTAAAACAAATCATCAATGTTATTTATTTATAGGTGGCGCTAGAGAAACTCAGGATAACTAAATTTAGAAAAACAATTATAAAAACCTCATGAAAACACTATTGCTTTTTCTTCGAATAATCTCCAATGACGATATTTTTCGTAAGTTTCTTAATATTTATGCAACCTAATACGGAAGACATAATTGGTCGCATATATCTATAATATGAGAAAAATAAAAAAAAAATTAATGTATATATTTTAATGGCTATCAACCCTAAGGTTTTTCCGCCGTGTTGGTATATATATTTGTATGTTTACAATTTGTGTTGTTTTTTGTTGTGTAGTAGTACTTGAGTGTTGAATGTTGTGGGTAGAATGTTAGGTGTTGAATATGCCTAGTGTTGTAAGTGCTTGTGGTAAGTTGAATGTTTGTTAAATAATGTTGAATGTTTTAGTGTGTGAGGTGTGTAGTGGGTGAATTATTAATTATAATTCACTGGTGGATTGCCCACCTCGGGGAATCGAACCCCGTACTCCTATGTGGTAAGCGGAGATGCTACCACTAGGCTGCCCAGGTAGGCTGAGAAAAATATATTGTTACTGTTTGAGTTATATTTTACTTCTTCATTCCTGATTTTTAGAAATTCCGGGTGTATTTAAGGAAGACTAATTATGGATTAATTTTCCTTTGCTTATTTTAAACACTTATCGTAACACTGTTTTCTTTTGTCGGATTGTTTTACTTATTAAACATATAGTTATGCAAATGGCTTCATTATTGTCCCCAAATTTTACAAGATGTATAAATATTTATTTATATTAACTTTCACTAAGAGACTTCTACAGTAAATTTCAGTTTTTTTGAAATTATTTTGCTGAGGACTGCCCTCAGATGTGTTTTCGTACATGAATGATGTATATACGGTTGCCTATAAGTGATGTATCCTCTTTCCGAAAGATAAGAAAGCTCTTCCCACAAGGCAGCTTGTGTTTCATTAAAAAGTCTAAAGTTTCGGCAAATTTATGGCCGTCCTTACGTACAGAGATTCACTTTGCAAAGCTCTCGTCTGTTAGGAATAGCCCAGGCGTGGGCGTCGTGTACATAAAAGAAAGGACTTCGCGCGGTAAAGAAAAGGACTCCGAGGACGGACGGCAAATTGAATTAAGAGCGTGAAAATGGAATGCGCCATGGCTCCACGACCGCGCGCCCCTGGAATATCAAATAGCGCGTCGTGGGTGGTGGGTGCGGAGGCGGTATGTATAACGTCAGAAGTGGAAGGTTTTGGTGGTCCTTCGCCAAACTCCCACCCGAAATTCCGCAACGAGAAGCAGCGCCACAGCAGGAACAAATAATAATAAAAAATATCGCTTCCTGCTACCCGGAAAAATGACTTTAATATACGCGTATAAGTTAAATTCGGAGCGAGAGCATTGCAGAAAGAGAAGAGAGGGACTAGTCTATTCCCCAGCTGAGGACCGAAATTCGAATGCAAGTGTATGCTCGCGAATAAATCTCGGCACCGAGTGAGTACTTCCGGTGCGCATTTAGTATGCCGGAATTACGGACACACATAGAAGGAATACCAAATGAAGTTGTTTGACTTCACAAAGTTTTGCAGGCGACCTCCCCCCCACATCGCTTTCCCAGGACATGTCTGTTATTCCAAGCTCACTCCCCCTAGTCGTCTATAGCAAGTTTACATTTTGCATTTGGAATCGAATTTTCTGCTTAAATTTATAGATTTATTATAATACAGCTTCACGGGGAAATGCAAACAATTACACTGGAATTTAAGACGGATTCCAGACAATCCTTATATGTGTATTTCACCCTAAATAAATACGCGTATTTTCACTGAAAATATGCACACATAAAACAGCCTGAAATCATGGCTTTGTGTAGGATTCCTCTCCGATTTTGACATGTAACTGTAATGTCACATTCCCCACAGACCCTGAGCAGGAATACGCAGTGTGTTTGCACAGCATTTGCGCGCATTTTTACGATTCCAAAATAAAACACAGGAAAAACTACACAGCACCACCGGAATCCGAAGAAAAAAATGTTACAGAAGCACTTACTGTTCTTGAGGAATTTCATCCTGTTCTACAGCGTCAAGTCGGAAGGGTGAGCAGGGTGCCGAAGCACCTGGTATGAGGAAATGATGACTAGCGTGCAGATATTCGCACGAAATCAATGTTTCAGCAGGTCGTTCCTTCCCGCCCGAAATCGATTTGAAATTTCGTGTGTGGGAGATGAAGTCGTGTTTCACTTACCTGAAACAAAAGCGAAACATGTGTTAGTTGACACTCCAAGTGGCATACAGACGAAAAAAGGCCTAACCTATATTCAGCGCACATAAACCTGACATAACCATGCCCATCAGCAAATTTATGGCATGCGTTGCATAATTATACCGCAGGAAAAGCTGCCAAAGAGTGTGGCAGACTTTCTTATGACGTGGTGCGCACAAAAGAAGTCGATAAATAGGTCGCACATGATTTACACTCAGACACTTCGTGTGAACTCTGAACCTGCAAGCCGTTCGACGGCGTTGAGAAGAGGAAGAAGTAGGGGCAAGTGTGAGAGCGTCGACGAAGTCCACGGCAAGATGCGCCGAGTGACTGACCCCATTAGCAACCCTTCTTTTGGCTGGACGCACCAGACGCGCCTATCGGAAATTGCCAATTAGTTCACCAACATATTTTCATTGCATCGCGCCCAGGTTTGATGTCACGCACGGCCTACACGCATACATGTAATCATTATGTCCATAATTAGCCTTCTAAACTCCCTCTCCTGTCCTTGGCAATCCCTTTAATATAGGTAATAGAACTAGATTTGGTTGCCAACATTTAACTTAAGAGTAAGTATATTCTTACTTCTGTTTCTAATACTATAGGCAACCAATTACGATTTAAATGTATTGAGTTGGATATTGTTAAACAAAGTCGTATAAGTGGCCATTTTCGTCCCGCTGAGCCAAACAAAGTGTGAAACCGAATTTGCAAGGGCGCATGCTGACGACAAATTGAATTAGATTCTTTAGATCCATCGCATTAACAGGGGCCACTTGACGTCGCGGAGATTGCCAAACAATAATCATATGTATTATGATTATACTAATCCGAAGCATTCGCATGCAATTTCGCGATCGCATGCGGTAAACAGCGATTAGGGTAATTTATGCCCAGCCACAACGGCGCGCGGCTCGCGCTTAATTAACTACGAAATGGCTTGATTCGTAGCAATCAATATTCCTGGCGTATTCTTTGCGCCGCAGCCACCGCGCTAATTATTCGCGCTGATTGGATGAAGCTGCAATGATGCTTATGCATTGCTTGCGTTGGCCTCGATTAGCGGCCATAAACTGCATTAGAAACAATTGAAATCACCGTAAAACGCACGTAGATTGCAAACAAACAGTTGTAGAAGTTGGTGTCGCGAGAGATGTGCAGAAGACGTCCGGGCGGAAGTCGTACACCTTTTTGCGGGCCTCCTGCGAGTTGGCAGTGCATTTTGCTGGTAATATCTTCGCGAGCAGCGCATCGCGGTAGATAAATATAAATCTGCCATGAACACGCGTGGTGCACAGCACGGCGTGTAGAAAACAGAGGCGACAACGAAAACAGATCTCTCGCTACCAGCTAGAGAGCGTTGTAGAGACTATAAGGCCTATTTCACATCTATTGTGGTACGTTATGCAGATATGTAATGGTTTAATTGAAAATAACGTTGGTATCAAATCTACCAGTGATTAAATGTTTGGTATTCAATTTCTCAAGGCTTATAATTATACAAATTCCTGTACGCTATTAAAAGAAGAAATTAAGTTAAGTTCTGATACAATTCGCCTCGTGTTGTATGTAAAATTAGCCTAACGAACGATGGCAGACTCTGACAAGCGAGTTGAGGAAGAGGTGCACCCACAGGGCGTTGGTAAGTGAAGGATGTACTAGTTCAACTACGTACGTGTTAGAAAGCTTAGTTTAAAGTTAGGAGATGATATACGAAGTGCACTTGAAAAAGGATCTTGGGATGAAAATGTATTTAGATAGCTGCACATCCGCTATCATAAATATCTGCGCCAGCAAACACAGGAATCGTCGTCGCAGTTTGCAAACTTAGTCTTCCTACGCTCGACCGGCACTGTCGCCGTAAATAAACAATTCGCGTTTTCATTATTTCACAATCGTAAATTGTGCAAATCCAAAGCAGACGGAAGCTGTTCGCACAGGCATAACCAAGGAAGTATAAATTTGCTTCATCACTTCGATAAATGTTGTTAGTGTAACCTATTAAACCAATCATAATCAAGAAAATTAAGGGGGCCCATGTCCTAAAGTTTAAATTTCACATTTTATTTTCCACTATTTTGCCGCTCCATTGGACTTTGGTCCTCTTAAACTAAAATATTCTCTTTAATTCCATTAAATAACATTAAATTCGTAATACTGAAATGCACAAGTACAATTCTATAAGAAGTTACACTGCGTATTTTCATTACATTATCATCACCGAGTAGACCATTTTCACTTTTTTTCTGTCATTATGGCATTGTTAAAGAAACAAATAAGAAAACAAAAATGAGAAAACGGCGACAGTCGCACAATTTCAACTAATTTATGCACCAAGATTGCACCAACTTCCTGCACGACTTCACAATTTCTCTAAACAAAGATGCAGTGCAGTGCACGATTCGTTTACGTGGTGCCGTTTTTCCGCGCGCGTCCGCATGCGGGAAAATCGTTAAGGTGCATCTAACGACTCTCAGCGCGCCTCGTCGTTCCACAACCCACCAGCTTCCTTCGCCATAGCAAGGAACAAGTGTTCTGGTAGCTGATAATGCGCGTGATAATGTTGTACTCGTATGTACGCCACGTGCATGCTGCAGCAATGGAGCACGCCTAGACAAAAGCATTGATAAAAATCAGCGCGATTTGCTCCGGCTGCGCGAAAAAAGCAAAGCAAGCGTACGACAAAACGCCAACACGTCCCTTCTGCGTACACAAATGTCCCATACGTATTTGGTTGCCTAGCATTAGCATATATAACCATACTTAAGTGCTCATATTTTACGCGACACTCGCAAAACAAGGCAAGATCTCTTGACGAATGAGCGCAATTGCTGGAAATTTATGTGCAAGTGTGAAATAGTTGGAACGTGCGTGCTGCTTTGGATGGCATTGTCATGATGATGAGCGGCGATGATGAAAAGGAAATGTTTTCGAGATTTCGGGAGACGCTCATGGCAGCGCTTCCGCATGTTCGCCATCCATCCATCCGCTTTACGGCCAAACCTCCAGCCATAATGCGCACACATCTATTAGTCGGAAGTGGTGGTAGTCGTGTCCATTTTCCTATTTGTTCTAGACGCATTTGTGCCATCGTACCACTTCGTTTATATATGTTTAGTGGGAGGGAAGGAGGTGAATCTTAGAGGTATGGGCGTCAGTGGTACAGTAGGTTTAGGAGTACAGTAGTTCGTCGTATCTATCCCCCATTTGAGTTTTACGGGCGAACGGTTTAGCAAAACGGCCTTTTGGCGAGCGTGTTGTGAATTATGAGCTTCCACCGCAACACAGCCGGCGCTGAAAGCTCACCTCTTCGAAAACCGGAAATAGCAACACATTCGAATCTACAAAACTCCCAAATGAAAGCCTGAAAAAAGCAGTTCTCAATGTCATCTCTTATAATCTAATATTTTCTGGAAGAAATCCAAGTGTCGTTGGATTTCTCGTAATATATCCGGAACCGCAAGGACCAAACAATGCTCTAAAACCGAGGCCAACAATGCCTTTGTTCCTAGTTATCACCACCGACCTCATTCGTCTTTCACGCTCTGCTATGTTCGTTATTTTTGTGGGAGTGTAAATTCCTTGGCCAAACTTTCGCCAAGCATTTCTCCCCGGAAGCCTAATTTTCTAAGAGCGACTTATTCCGAACATCACCACCCTGCTCAACGAGTTGGACGGCTTTTTATTGTTACAAATTTAGAGGTTGTATAACCTTAATGTCAACTTCAAGCAAAGAATAATGAAAAAAATCGCCCCTCGGAAGAAGTGGGAACTCAATTGTATGAAATTTCAGTGTCTTTTCGCATCGACAAAGTTAATGGTCGTCATGAACATGAAAAGAGGCACGTTTAACTTCCAGTTATTCACCGGAAGTTGAACGAAGGAAATTCCAGCGTCGGTGTGCATTCGCCAAAAACGGCCCACACGAATAAATAAGAATAGCAGGATGCTGGGGACATTAGGGTGGGGGGGAAAGTAAAAAAAAGGAAACCGGAGGAAAACCTCATTACCTTCGTTGATTTCTTTTGTTATTCGAGATGTGTGTATTGGTAGTGTAGATCTCCAGCGCGAAACAACGAAGCACGTAAAGCGAGACACGTTGAGTGGCGTGGACGAACCAGCGTCTCGAGTTGTAAAAAAAGGAACGAGCCGAATGAAATAAATTGAAAAAGTTTCATAAATCCGTAGCGTTCTCAGCAGGCCGTATTGTTGGCGGGAAAAATACGCACAAATGGAAAGGTAGCGTGAAGGGAAAGAGCAACGAGCGCAATAAATCACCGCTTAACAACAAACTTAATAAAAAAATAAAACTAGAACAATTTTCACATCGATGGTGGCTGCGTTGATTTCTCACCGCCCCTTGGTATTTTCCATCAAGCCAAAAGATTCCATTAGTTGTTTTCCATTAACATGTGCAAATGAATGTATATATATGAAGCGTCATGCAGGTCATGGATGATAGGTTTTTATGTGTTTTAAATACGCGTATGATTATTTGCAAGTTGCTAATAAGAGAAAGTGATTGAAAACACTAATATGAAGTAACAACAAAGTATTTATTAGGTTTAAAGAAAATATTTTTCATAACTTTCAACATGGAAGGCAATTACTTGACGACCACCTGTTATTTTATTATATTCTGCTTAGAAAGTTCGCACAAGGGACGTTCACGTATTGTCTGACTTCGATTTGAATGAGAATTTGTGTATATTTGCCAAACAATATTTGCTGAAATCATAAAAGCGCATAAACAAACAAATGGTTGCCAATGAGCCGCGTGACAGTAAAACAACTTTCGTGGGTCGGTAAGTGATACGCGATTCATAGGTCCCTATTACTGTCATAGGGAATACATTTACTTTGCTCACTGGAAACTTACAAGTTTCTGTCTAATTCAGAGAAAATATAAGATAGGGAAGCATGTTATATCAGTGACCTTGAAACAAATTTGTTTAGTTCAACCCAATTTGTTAGATGGCG